>VDFB02000013.1:134743384-134806478 GCA_007258455.2 Sequoia sempervirens | reverse complement strand
TATATAGCTGAAGCACAACGATATAAGCATAAAATGACATCTATACCTCAATCATATGAATTATTAAATAAATAATTCCTTTTGAAAATCAATAATCAAGATCCTATTTAATCATGACATAATAATGCATTTCAATGAATTGAATCATAATGATAAGTAAACATGTAAATATATAATATTCCAACAACCAATATATTGAGGAATCTCATATTGAACATGCAGTGGTTCATACACACCAATCAAAGCCATAAAATAATCATCACATTAATCACAAGGAAATGGTGAATCTAAAACATCGATCTCACATTAACATGATGAAAATGGAAGGGGCACTACAAGACCTAGTTCACCTTCCTTGATACCTATTCATGTCAACAACACATATTGACATACTATAGTGGCACTTTAGATAGAACAACAATCTATATAATCAATAGAAAATTATTATATCACAATCAATATTTATTGTAACATTATTGTTTAAAAAGGTTAATAATTTGGGATATAGTTTAAATCATAAAGAAAATATATGATATTTTTCTTAATTGATAAGCATTCTTTAATTATTCCTCTATACCTCTTATTCCCTTTATTCTTTATATTTTTAGCTTTCCAATTTCTCTTCTAATCTACCAAAAATTTCTTTATTCTCTTCTTATACCTTCTCTATCAATATTAACTCCAAAATAAATCCTAAAAACATTTTCCCAAATCAGTCCAATCGCATCCATCTTCCTTGTCTTTCCATACTCTCACACACCTCTTTGAATATAGTAACTTCTGAGGTGTTTTATCTTTGTTTTGTCAAATTTTGAATGCATAACATCACTTTTGAACCTCAGATTTGTACACACAAACATTTTTTTTTTTACAGATAATTTTTAGGTTGAAATAAGCCAAATTTGGAAAGATTGATAGTTTCCAATATATCTACACCCTTTCCCCTTGTCTCCTAGATTGAAAATTAAAATTGAGAATATATGAGAAATATAGAGAATCTAAAGATATATTTTGTATTAGTAGAGCATAGAGGACATATTTTGGAGGTATCAAATCCCTAGCACATATAATAGTCTAGTCCTATACTTCATTATTGTCTTCTCTAATGCCATACTATACTTCTATCTTATCTATCACCCTAGTATAATTCTTTAGTGTTTAATTATTCCATCCTTTGATTCCAAATCCAAATTTTACATTGTACTATGGTTCCCAAATTCCTATATTTGTCTCTTCTAGTTGCACCAATAGCCTAGTGCATTATTTATTGCAATAGCACCCAAGTTTGTATGATTTTTTTTTGTTAATGAAAAAATGTTAAAAATTTATAGAGTTGGCTCCTATTATGGTATTTTTCTAACCAAGATAGCCACAATCAATCTCCTTATCATACAAAATTTTCTAACTAATTTGTATTTACATAGTTCACATTATTCGATTTCTTAGCTCTTAAACACTTAAACACTGAAATTTATAAATCTAAAAATTATGTGATATTTTATTAGTATTAAAATACATAGTTTTCTAGTTAATATTCATGGAATCATAATTCCTACATAATGCTTCATAAAACCCATCTCTAATAATCATGAATGGTCCACTATTTAGTTTAATCTTTGATAAAAAAAAAGTGACATAATTTAACACATTACAAAAATTCTATGTATTTGAATATGAAAGTTGTTAATATTTCCATAAGAAATAGGTGAATATTAGATATATTTTTAATTGTTAGTGGATGAAATAAATTACCCTAAATTAGTTGTGACTACATACTAAACCTACACTAAACAATTAAGATAAGTAATATATATCTTTGATTTAATGATCTCTAACACTCCTACCTTCCTAATTCTAATTTTTTAAATATACACCAAAAAAAACCACCTCCTTTTAAGAATCCTCACTAGTTCACATCCTAATATTCTTTCATCAAAACTATACTCCCTTATAATATATTATTTTAGATCTTTCATAATTTTCTTCTAAACAATTGGTTGTTCTCCCTCACCCCTTAACATTTCTAATATAGTAAATTTATTTTCATTCTAATTTTTTAATACATCCCTTTACTTGAATTTCCACATATTATCTTCTTATATCTCCTTCTCATTATCCCTTTAGTTCACACATTCTCCTCCACTATCTTTCATGGCATCTTCTATTTTTATTTCATCTTTTTACCTTTCTTTAGATTTCTTGACTTATGCATCTCTTATTTATTCCTTGCTTCTCATCTTCTTACTTTTGATCACATGATTTACTTTTGGATAGATCATATATAGCTCATCCCACCAAATCTTCATTTAATGCTTATGTTTATTTCTAAAAAATCAATATTCTACAATTTATGTCAAATTTGATCCTCACATTTTATTAGTTTGATAATTATAAATATAGATTCACCTTCAAATGTTCCTTACTCTTCTTTTCCAAAATTACATATAGGAACTTATTCATAATCCCCCTCAACATTAATTGTCTATAGAAGATATTGTTCAGAATCTACAAAATAAATATTAACCCAAAAACTAGTGCATGTGATAGAAATTATTAAAATTTTAAATACAAATTATTATTAAAATAAAAAAAATAAGAAATTGATTCTTGAGAGAGAAGTGGAAAATATCATAATAGATTCTTTGATATATGTTTGGAAGGAAGGAAAAAGTTACAATATATAGCCTCTAGAATTCCAAATTTGATGAGGATGAGGAAGAGGAAGGAAAAAATAAAATAAAGAATTTCTTATCCAAATTTTCAAATTTTTGAGGATAAGAAAAAATAGAACCCCATGAAAGAAGGAGAATATGTAAAACTCATTATCATATCCTAGTTAAGTAAAAATAAATTAGATTAACATCATAATAGTGAGTCTCAAACTTGAGACATTATATTATTTAATTCAAATGGGGGTGAAAAGTAGCAAGCACCTTCGTTTGAAGATATTTATTTGAATGAAATTTCCTTTGTTCAAAGGTTTTGCAAAAATAATATTTATGTAACATGCCAATCCTTCAATGAAGTAAAAATTCCTAGGTTTTCACTTTGCGAGTAAACAAACTATGTAACAATCCATTGCAATAATAATAAAAAAATTATTGAGAATATATGAACAAAGATGCCATAACATAATACAATGAGTGATCCATTTCATTACAATAATTTCACAAGTTACAATCATACAAGAATGCATAAATTTGCATACATAGCTCAATGAACTTTGGAACAAATAGCTTATAGATAGTTTAGGATCCTTCCTTTCAAATATTAGTTCTTTTGTCGCCTGTTGTGCAGGAGAAGCATCACTCAAGCACTTTTCTACCAACCATAGATTCATATGTGATCCCTTGCACATCTATCATTCAATAGATGGCCCTTCCCTTCGACAAAGAGATTGGTAGAGTAACTTAATAATGACAACCAACTTAGCATAGTGTTGTGTCCTACATAACTAGAACTTGTAAACCCACAATATGGAACTAGCATGTAATACTGGATCATGATGAACTAACAATGGAGCCAAAGGCAGTCACACTACTTTGTCCAGAGTGTTCTCATTCAGTACCTTGAATGAAGGTCATCTATCACATACACTACTTAGGGCAGATTTGACTTGAGGCCATCTTAAACTATGCATATTTATTTCCTTCAATGGATAATCTATCACTCGGCCAAAGAGAACCTATCACCATTTTTACGTACTTTGAATAAATCTACTTAAACAAGTAAGTACAAAAACTCCCTCCCATATTGGATAAACAATCCTAGGAGTAAACTCAAGCTATTCTAGTTAAATTAATAACCTAGCTAAGAGTAACTCATATGCCACTCATGTTTAATCATATCTAGTATGTAATACCTATGACAAACACCAAAATCTATTATGGAGTACATACAAGCACATCATAAAAAAAACATGAAAGATTCTATTTCCTTTTCAAAGCCATTCTAGTTTCCCTATATGAAATTACTCATGAAAGACAATTCAAGCATTCATGGAGAACAATTCTTTCATAAATAAAATAACAAAGGAGAATATCCTCATGCATGTTATCGCTTATCCAAATCAATTAACAACAATGTAACTTCTCCAAATAGCAACTACCTTGATTATAGCTTCTCAAGAGACGTCACAATAAAACTCTGATGTAGAGTAGGGGTATCAAAGGTCAAAACTCACTTAAAAAACTATTTTCCAAAGTATTTACATATCAAACAAGGTGATTCCTTCACTAACTACCACTGGGCCTTGTAGTACTCCAAAACGGTCTGATAGAGCATATGTCCTGAGGCAGACTTGATCACCCAAATTCAAACACATATTCAAATACCCTTTTTTTGCTTTAAAAAATATCTTAAAATGGGTTATGGTTACTTTAGAAAGGTCGTTTCAAAATTTGACTATACTAGTCTTAAATAGGCCTAATTCCCTGCATTGGCTAAGTAGCAACAAGGTCTTTGATCTCCACTCACTGTATAAAACCTCCAGAGATCTAAACAAGTCAGTTAGGGTCTGGAAAAACAATTCCAACCACTTATAACAACTTCCCAATTGTCTTTCTTCAAAACCCTATGTCTATTCCTTTCCTAGGCCTAATACATGGTGATATTAGGCTAGGGCATCCTTATTGCATGTGCTAATCACCAACCCCTGCTTTTGTAACTTTAAGAAAAAAAATGCATCCTACCTACTGTTGTCAAAATTTTCACCTCAACTGAAAATTTATGGAGATGGTTACTTAAAATTTCATTCTTTATGGTGATGGATTTCAGTTTTACTTTTGCTGGTTTTAACCATTGCAGCATTTGAGATATTTAGTTTTTTAAAGAAATGTAATGTTTTTTTAAGTTTCCATATATCAGTTGCAACATTTAGTATTGAATGGAATGTAAAAGGTACTAGATTCATTCACAATGTCTCATTCATTGTTTGCAAAAAATAAATACATAATTGAAACAAGTGCTTTACAAATGTTGTAATTATATTCATTGGAGTAAAAGGAGAATCCGATTCCCACACAAGTTGTGGGAAATAGCTGTGATAGTGTATCAGAAGAAACATCCTAGACTACTAAATATGGAGAAAGAGAAAACACATAAGAAATACCATAAACATCATTTCATTTGAGTCTTCTGTTGATTCTAGAATGGTGCACCATCCTTTTCCTTCGAGCTCCTGATGAACCTACAAGAGTTGTAAAATTTGTTAGAGCTCCGACCATGAACATTCCTATATGAATCATCAACAATAATGTAGAATGCAGCTAATGATACATTGAAACAACTGAAGATGCAAGAACAAGAAATGTGACAGAAGACAAGGAGGAAACATCATGATATCATATTGTTTTTATGTAACATTGTTTTTTCCATGTGCAGGTATAAGACAAATCATGCTACTGATCCAGGTTGAACATCATAAAGCATGTGGTGTAAAATGAGCTCCCACAAGGGTTGAGACCCAACATGCTATCCCTGAAGCATTTAAAGAGGGACTAATAAAGAAACAGATCCAAAATGCTCAAGAAAAGACATCCATCAAATGAAGTGCATCATGAAGTGCCATGAGGATTCAAGCTATTGACCATTCAGGATAGTTAGCTCTCAAGGTGCAATGAATTGAAAATCATGAGTGACCAACTGTTTAGGTTCATAGCTTCATAATGTGATTGTGAATAGGCATACATTATTCCTTATTTATGAATCATCAATTATAGATGAAGCAAATGAAAAGCCCCAGAACATCATAATAGAGTGCTCCATATTGCAAAAATTTCCATGCAATGATAAGTGCATATCATCATGTTGTTGTTCAAGAGATAAAAATGCATGAAGACTCCAAAGGAGAGGCGGGCTCCATTAGTGACCAAGTCATAAGTGGTTGTGGATGAGAGGGCATGCTAAACCAAGGTGTAAGACATCAAGTATTTGAAGGACAAATGAAATGTGGAATAACAACATACATGGAGGTAATTTTCAAAATTTGAAACTGTTTCTATATTATGGAATCATTTGTATGAAAGGAAAAGTTTGATTGCATGATTTAGTGTTACATGGAATTCAAAATGAATCATATTACTATGAAAGAGAAGTGAAATGTTCATGTTTTGAAACATGAGAATGCCTTGTAGCCATGGTTAAAATATACAAATGAAACATTGAGAAGCATCTTTAAAGTGAAACAAATTCACTACAGAGAGTATTTCATTGATGTCAAGTGTTGTTGTTCCATTTTGAAATGTAAAACTAAAATACATTCTAAAGTTTCTAGTGAGTGCAATCAAGTAAAAACAAATAGCACGACAATGGTATGTACACAATGCAATCAAAAGATGTATGAAGAGGCCAAATGTATTGTCTTCGTAAAATACATGGTACCTATCTAGGGTTTCAAGATCAAGTTTTTACAAAGGAATAAGCATACAGTGGCCATGGCCAATACAAATAGCCAAGAGGAAAACTCACATGAAAATCCACATTTTCTATAGGGGAAAGCTTGTTAAAGATTTGTATTGAAATAATGTACAAGAGAAATGAAAAACATAGAACATGGTTTCTTCATGAACCTCGAAACCCACTTAGGGTTTTGAAATACAAATGTAGATATAAGGAGAAACAACAAGGGTTCGAGCCCTTTGCAGCACAAAAGCATCTTCAAAATAGTGAGACCAAGCTACAGGCTCGCGACCATGAAGGTTCTAAAACCCTTGGGGAAGGAAAAGACATTCATCTTAAAATGTGTTGCAAAAAGTAATAAATGTTTTCTTTGCACATGGTAGGGTCGAGCCCTCATATTTTTCTTTCAATAGAGGAGGAAAACATGTAGTGAGCCCTGCGACCTGTATAATGGCCTTCAACATTTTCTTTACAATGTTCATATTTTTTGTAAGATAAAGCTTGGATAAGCTTTATTTAAGAGGGAAATGCTCAAAATAGTGAAGCTTACCTTCTATATTGAGGAGGAGAAACACAACAAAGCTATGACCAATGCTTCAAGAAATGCTCCAAACAATGTCACCATAGATGACCATAAGAATGGCAAAGTGGGTTGAGACAACAAAGACACAAGAGAAAGTGAAAACACATCAAAAACCACAGTCAAGCCGCGACCAAAAGGACATATTTTTTTTTCCATCAAATGAGCCAATGAAAGCACAGGAAGTAGGATCAAAAGCTTACCATTGATGATGGAGACCAAATGTATCATAAAATCGAAGGAAAAAAGCTCAATGGTGGCTCTAAAAGATGAAACCCTAATTTTTCCATGGCAGTGCATAGGTAGGGTTTTCTCTTCTCCAAAAGGCCACAATGCAAATGATAGTTGGAATGAGCATTTTGAAGCCCTTTTTGTGTATTAGAATTTTCCCCATAAAATTGGCCTATGTGATTTTTATCACATTAGTTTTACTTTTCAATGCTTTACCTTGTTGATATCTCATGTGCCTAGGCCGACATAAGCCTGTGGCTTATAAAAAATTTCTTTTATTTTTGTAGAAAATCAAACACATAACATGCTCATGGTCCCTTCTAGGGTAGCCCTCTTTCTTACGTTATAAATTTCATGCCAAGATGCTTTGGAGCCAGATGATGACCTAAGGTCATTTTTGTTTTCGCCTATGTGAAGAATGATATATATATTTTTATGATTTTTATATAAAAACCAACCATGTAAAGAGCATTGTATGTAATATGTTGACTTTTTGCAAAATTGGATGCAAAAATCAACATGATTGAAGATCAAAAGAGGTGAATCAAGAAATTTGGAGGCAAAATTAGAAAAATTAGATGTAGCAACCAAGCCTTCTATTTTGTAATCTTGAAAACTGCGAGTTGTAAAACACTAGCTAAGCAATGTTTTTATAAATTGCTTTAGTTAGTTGTTATTTTAAAATGTAGTTAAGATGCACTTCAGTTAACACCAAAACTTTCCATTTTGAGTTCTTGGGTGGATTGAGAGAGAAGGTGACAAACTAAAGTTTTTATTTTCAGTTTCAAGTTATTTGCACCTGTTTTGGAGAGGCTTTTTGGATGGACACCTTGGAAATGGAAAGTTTCCATCTTTGTGGGGCAGTTTGGAGCAAATTTTTGGCACAATTTTCCAAGATTTTTCTTGAGCTAAAAAATGTAGATTGGCTTGCTTTTTGGAGAAGCAGTGAGCTAGATTTTTCTATTTTTGCACTTGATGGTCACTTTTGGCTATATATTGGAGAAAACTTGATTTTCTCAAGCTTAAAATTTTTTAGTTTCTTACTATCCTATGAATTGAAGAGAGTTTTGTAAACTTTTGAATCAGAGTTTGACATCTTGCTCCTTCAGTTGCAATACAAGCAACAAAGTTCTCCTTTCTCTTTCCTTGTCATTCATTTGCAATGATAATTTGATGATTGTTGTGATTCAGAGTTGTAAGTCTTTCTTTTGTCTTATTGTTGTAAGTGGTGGATAAGGAGTACATATTAGTTTAGGTTGCATCTTGTGTTCAATTTTCTTCAAACCTCTATGCAAAATACTTTTGAACTAATTGTCCCAAAGTGAATTGTGAGAACTATTGCTTAAAAGAGATTGTTGTGAGTTAAGTTTCTGTCAAAATCCCCAAACATCTAGTTGATCATTATTAACCATAGTTTTCATTTTCAGTTTCCTCTCTCCCCTATCCCTAGAAAATTTATAGTTTAGGTGATCATCTAAAGGGAACCAGCCCTGATCTTGAGATTCGCTCTATTGCACAGGCTTACCCACAAGTCTAGAGTGTTTCCATGTTGAGGCAAGATAAAAAAGCCCAGCTTGTTTGAGGGTGCAATCCTAATCTCCAATAGTTTTTAGCATGCTTGGTGCGACTCTAGAAGTATGTTTTAGAGTTAAATTTCTAGATTTTAAGCTGTTGTTTTGGTATGCACATTAGAGTTTCAACCTTTGGAGGTAGAAAAAAACATACCTGGCAACTCCATTCTCTGATTTTCAAGGAGATATAGTGTGAACAACACATGAGAAGTGTACATGCTAAATGATCTGGTGTTTTCTTTAGTATTATCAGCCTCTAGAGGAAAAATCATCAAACACCATGGTGAATCTGAGAAGCTTTTTTTGGTTTCAAAATGATCAAGAGCTAGTATGCTCTTAAAAAAATTCAATTTTTGCTTGTTTTAGCCTTTGAATGAACAAGCATGTCATTGTTTCATGATACCATGTCATATCATCCACCATATCATGAAAATACCGCTTATCTATCTTTGTATCAGTTGTATCAGCATAATCATGCTGCTAGATTCGATTCCATAGCTTCTCAAAACCAACATACCCAACATAATTACCACCCACCCATCCTTGATCAATATCCATCTCAACCTTCATATGCATGAAACCAACTCACAGAGCATGAGAAGGAGGAGATTGCAAGCATAAAGAGTATGTTGTTTGACCTCATCCATGCTTTCACAAAGTAAGTAGAGGAGATCAAGAGGCAGCACAAGTATAACTAGTAGTAGGAAGAGATGGCTTATCGGGCCTATCTCTATGAGCAAGAATTGGAGGCACAAAGGTATGAATTCCAAGCAGCCCCTGCAACACTATATTAGTCTAATCGAGAGGAGGTTTGTAAGTATCAATTTCCAAGCTTTAGACAAGTGAGCCTCCTAGTATGCCTAAAGTTGAGATTCCAAGTTTTAGGCAGGATAAGGCCATGAATTTCCTGAACCATCCTCTTAATCTTGAAATACCAAGTTTATGAAGCCTTCATCCTTCACAGGTCAAGGAAAATGATCATATTCAGCCTAGGACAACAATAGATCAACCCCTTGAGTAACAGTTTCCCTTGCAAGAGACCCAAAAGCTCTCTCTATCCAAAGTTTCCCCACCTGAGAAACCCAAGGGTGAACCCTTTCATCAAGATATTTTATTGCATATCAAGGAGCTTAGAAAAATAAATCCATTATGCTCAGCCCTGGAAGTATATTGTTTGTAGCAACAAAAAATTGAACAATAAAATTATTTTTCATATGAGTCTTTGTTTATTTTTACTAATGAACTTTCTAGTTTTTATTGAAAATAATAAAGTTGTTGTAATAAGTCCATCGAGACAGCAGGATGAGAAATCAGAGGAGGTTGTTCAAGAGGATAACACTACACTTTTCTTTGATGAGCTTCCCTCTTTCATGGACAAAGATGAGGAAAACATGCTCACACCCACAGTAGCTACAAGTCAAGGGTAGGAGAGGATTTTGGAGAACAATGACTAGCTAGAACAACGGGATAATGATAACTACGTTGAGGTATGTAGTTGGAACTATGATGATTAAGAGCTAGAAAATAAGAAATAGCTAGTTGTTGAGATGGAGGAAAATGTTGAGCAAGAGCACATGGATCACATTGGTAAAGAGCTTATTCATGAATAAATAGTTGAAGGTAGCATTGTCGTGGAAGTTCAAGACTGTGGTGTGCCTGACAACATGCCTAAAATGGATCATAATTAGGAGATTTAAGGCATGACTCAGATAGAGAAAGTTGGGGATATGATTGAAGAGCCAATTGATAATGACAAAGCCGACATGAAAACATTGGGGGAAACTTTCCTTGAAGAACAATTGAGAGAACTAATAGAACAGAGTCAACCTCTCCAAGACAATTCAATGCTTGAGTGTCAAGATCCCACTTGTCCAACTTGTAGAGAGCTTGCTACCCTGTTGGGTTCTTGTGGAGATCAAGTGAATGATGAGGGAAAAAAAGTGAAGCAAGTCTCTGAACATGCCTTGCTTGTAGCTGAACAAAATGAAACTGACTGTGGGGAAAAAATGTTGCTAAAGACTTTGGAAGAGAAGGCCAAATGCCAAGAAATTTTTCATGAAGCTGATCATAGCTAGTTGGAGGAGCTTCAATTTTTTTTGTACAGAGGAGCTCAAGGTTGATGTTTTAGTTAAAGGTTTAATAGAGGAGGATGGTTCATTGATTGTAGAAAAGGAGTTAACATAACAAGCTATCATGCAGGCTAATGTTGTTGCCCCTGATTACTTGAATTGTGTTCTCTCCAATCTAAATCCTTCAAGGGGATTCCCTATTAGGAATCTAGCTTGGTTGGAAGAAAATGAGATGGAGCATCCCCATGACAATACTGATCTCGAGCATCAAGGGAGGTATCACTTTGAGCACAACCAGTTCATTTTTTCACTTGATCACCATCGGTTCATGAGTCAAGAAAAGTGGGTAAGTGATTTTATCTTTCTCCTTAGAAGGATGTTGCCACAAATTGTTGAATACTTGATTTTTCCCCACATCTCTTGGTGGATTCACAAGCAATCAGAGCATTGCAAGTTGGTTAGAAGAGGGATCTACTTTTCAAAACTGGTAAATGGTTTTGTTTGAGTGTTATTTTCATTGGTTAGTGTAGGATAGAGTTAGATGTTGCAAATAAGTTCTCTTGAAGCACATTTCATTTAAGTAGTTTTTCTTTCATAAGTGTTTTTGCACGTGATTTTTTGGCCACTAGGGCTTGTTGGCTGCTACTATTTGGAGGAGTTTTCAGTTTCTGATTCATGAGTTTTCTAATTTTTAGAGAGGTAAAAAGTGACTCCATGCCCAATGGATACATACAAGGCAACTGGCCAAATGCTCAATAGGTGAGCATATAGCAGAAGTTTCTAAAAGTGTTGTCAAAATTTTCACCTTAGCTGAAAATTTATAGAGCTAGTTACTTAAAATTTCATTCTTTATGGTGATGGATTTCAGTTTTACTTTTGTTGGTTTTAACCATTGCAACATTTAAGATATTTTGTTTTTTAAAGACATGCAACGTGTTTTCAAATTGCCATATATCAATTGCAACATTTAGTATTGAATGGAATGTAAAAGGTATTGAATTCATTCACAATGTATCACTCATTATTTGCAAAAAATAAATATAGAATTGAAACAAGTGCTTTACAAATGTTGTAATTGTATTCATTGGAGTAAAAGGAGAATAAGGTTCCCACACAAGCCGTAGGAAATATTAGTGATAGTGTATCAGAAGAAACATTCTACACTACTAAAGATGGAAAAAGAGAAAACACATAATAAAGAACATGATCATCATTGCCTTTGAGTCTTTAGTTGATTCTGGAATGGTGCACCATCCTTTTCTTTTGAGCTCTTGATGAACCTACAAGAGTTGTAAAAGTTGTTAGAGCTCCGACCATGAACATTCCTATATGAATCATCAACAATAATGTAGAATGCAACCAATGACACATTGAAACAATTGAAGATGCAAGAACAAGAAATGTGATAGAAGCCAAGGAGGAAACATCATGATATCATATAATTTTTATCTAACATTGTTTGTTTCCATGTGTAGGTATAAAACAAATCATGTTGTTGATCCAGATTGAACATCATAAAGCATGTGGTCTAAAACGGGCTCCCACAAGGGTTGAGACTCGACATGCTATCCCTCAAGCATTCAAAGAGGGACTAATAAAGAAACAGATCCAAAATTTTCAAGAAAAGACATCCATCAGATGGAGTGCATCATAAAGTGCCATGAGGACTCAAACAGTTGACCATTCAGGACAATCAACTGTCAAGGTGCAATGAATTGAAAATCATGAGTGACCAACTATTCAAGTGTATAACCTCATAATGTGATAGTGAACAGGCATACATTATGCCTTGTTTATGAATCATCAATTATAGCTGAAGCAAATGAAATGCCCTAGAACATCATAATAAAGTGCTCCATATTGCAAAATTTTCCATGCAATGGTAAGTGCATATCATCATGTTGTTGTTCAAGAGATAAAAATGCATGAAGAGTACAAAGGAGAGGCTAGCTCCATTAGTGACCAAGTTAGAAGTGGCTATAGGTGAGAGGGCATGCTAAACCAAGGTGCAAGACATCAAGTATTTGAAGGAAAAATGAAATGTGGAATAGCAACATACATGGAGGTAATTTGCAAATTTTGAAACTATTTCTGTATTCTGGAATCATCTATATGAAAGGAAAAGTATGATTGCATGATTTAGTGTTACATGAAAATCAAAATGAAGCATAGGACTATGAAAGAGAAGTGAAATGTGTATGTTTTGAAACATGAGAATTCCTTGTAGCCACTGTTAAAATCTACAAATGAAACAGTGAGAAGCATCTTTGAAGTGAAACAAATTCACTACAAAGAGTATTTCATTCATGTCAAGTGTTGTTATTCCATTTTGAAATGTAAAGCTGAAATACATTTTGAAGCTTCCAGTGAGTGCAATCAAGTAAAAACAAATAGCATGACAATGGTATGTACACAATGCAATCAAAAGATGCATGAAGAGGCCAAATGTATTGTCTTCATAAAATACATGGTACCCATCTAGGGTTTCGATATCAAGTTTTGAAAAAGGCAGAAGCATACTGTGGCCACAGCCAATACAGATAGCCAAGAGGAAAACTCACATGAAAATCCACATTTTCTATAGGGAAAAGCTTGTTAAAGCTTTGTATTGAAATAATGTACAAGAGAAATGAAAAATAGAGAACAGGGTTTCTTTATGAACCTCGAAACCCACTTAGGGTTTTGGAATACAAATGTAGATATAAGGAGAAATAGCAAGGGTTCAAGCCCTTTGCAACATAAAATAATCTTCAAAACAGTGAGGCCAAGCTATAGTCCCGTAGCTATGAAGATTTTAAAACTATTGGGGAAGGAAAAGGAATTCATCTTAAAATGTGTTGCAAAAAGTAAAAAATGTTTTCATTTGCACATGGTAGGGCCGATCCCTCATATTTTTCTTTCAAGAGAGGAGGAAAACATGCAGTGAGCCCCGTGGCCTGTACAATGGCCTTCAACATTTTCCTCACAATTTTCATATTTTTTGCAAGAAAAAGCTTGGATACGCTTTATTTTAGAGGGAAATGCTCAAAATAGTGAAGCTTACCTTCTATATTAAGGAGGAGAAACACAATAGAGACGTAACCAATTCTTTGATAAATGCTCCAAACAATGTCACCATAGCCGGCCATAAGAATGGTGAAGTGGGTTGACACAATAGAGACACAAGAGAAAGTGAAAACACATCAAAAACCACAGTCAAGCTGTGATAAAAAGGCCATTTTTTTCATCAAATGAGCCAATGAAAGTACAGGAAGCAGGATAAAAAGCTTAGCATTGATGATGGAGACCAAGTGTATCAGAAATTCGAAGGTGAAAAGCTCAATGGTGGCTCCAAAAGATTATTTTCTAATTTTGGTGAAAAGCTCAATGGTGGCTCCAAAAGATTATTTTCTAATTTTTCCATGGCGGCGCACAGGCAGGTTTTTCTCTTCTCCAAAAGGCCACGATGCAAATGATAGTTAGAATGAGCATTTCAAAGCCCTTTTTGTGTATTAGGGTTTTCCCCATAAAATCAGCCTATGTGATTTTTATCACATTAATTTTATTTTTCAATGCTTTACCTTGTTGATATCTCGTGTGCCTTGGCCAACATAATCCTATGGCTTATAAAAATTTTCTTTGATTTTTGTAGAAAATCAAACACATAACATGCTCATGGTCCCTTCTAGGATGCCCCCCTTTCTTACCTTAGAAATTTCACACCAAGCTGCTTTGGAGCCAATTGATGACCTTAGTTCATTTTTTTTCGCCTAAGTGAAGAATGATATATATATTTTTATGATTTTCTATATAAAAATCAACCATGTAAATTGTATGTAATATGTTGATTTTTTGCAAAATTTTATGCAAAAATCAACATGACTGAAGATCAAAAGAGGTGAATCAAGAAATTTGGAGGAAAAATTAGAAAAAATAGATGTAGCAACCAGGCCTTCTATTTTGTAATCTTGAAAACTGCAAGTTGTAAAACACTAGCTAAGCAACGTTTCTATAAATTGATTAAGTTGTTATTTTCAAATGTAGTTAAGATGCACTTCAGTTAACACCAAAACTTCCCATTTTGAGTTCTATGGAAGATTGAGAGAGATGGTGACAAACTAAAGTTTTTATATTCAGTTTCTAGTTGTTTGTACCTATTTTAGAGAGGCTTTTTGGATGGACACCTTGGAAATGGAAAGTTTCCATCTTTGTGGGGTAGTTTGGAGCAGATTTTTGGCACAATTTTCTAGGCTTTTTCTTGAGCTTCAAAATGCATATTTGCTTTCTTTTTAGAGAAGTGGTGAGCTAGATTTTTCTATTTTTGCACTTGATGGTCACTTTTGGCTATATATTGGAGAAAAATTGATTTTCTCAGGGTTCACATTTTACAGTTTCTTACTCTCCTATGAATTCTAGAGAGAGTTTTGTAAACTTTTGAATCAAAGTTTGACATCTTGCTCCTTTAGTTTCAATACAAGCAACATAGTTCTCCTTTCTCTTTCCTTGTCATACATTTGCAGTGATAATTTGATGATTGTTGTGATTCAAAGTTGTGATTCATTCTTTTGTCTTATTGTTGTAAGTGGTGGATAAAGAGTACAGATTAGTTTAGGTTGCATCTTGTGTTCAATTGTCTTCGAACCTCTATGCAAAACACTTTTGAACTAATTGTCCCAAAGTGAATTGTGAGAACTATTGCTTAAAAGAGATTGTTGTGAGTTAAGTTTCTGTTAAAATCCCCAAACATCTAGTTGATCATCATTAGCCATAGTTTTCATTTTCAGTTTCCTCTCTCCCCTTTCCCTAGAAAATTTATAGTTTAGGTGATCATATAAAGGGAACCAGATGTGATCTGGAGATTTGCTCTATTGCATAGACTTACCCACAAGTCGAGAGTGTTTCCATGTTGAGGCAGTATAAACAAGTCTAGCTTATTTGAGGGTACAATCCTTATCTCCAATACCTACATCCATTCCACTGATTATGATGTCTTTTCACTAGTGGAATGGGTTAGAAATCATTTTATTCAATCAAAAATCACCCTAGTTAGGGTTTCAAACAAATTTTAGTAAATTTTCTCTAACTCACTCCAAACTTGATGAAATCAAATGAAATAAAATACAAAAGAACAAGGATTCAATGCACCATTAATTCCAATCAATGTTTGATCACTTCCAGGTTCTACATAGTTGTATAGGTCTGTGTAGTAGCAAGAAACAACTTGGAAACACAGAGAACAAAGTATTTTATTGCTCAACACCAAAAACTTAACACTAGAAGCTCGTACCAACCTTCACAAGGATTATTTAAACATTACAAAAAACCCCACTTTGAAATGAACCTCTCTCCTTTTTAAGTTTACATGCTGCTTATACTTGTCAACATTCTTTTGAAGGTTCTCTTTTACCTGCTGATGTATTTCTTGCATAGCCACAACAAACTCATCTCCTTCATCACTTCTCCTTTCCATGCCACCAATGTCCCTCAACTCAAATATACCCCTGGGTTGTAAACCATAAATATTTTCAAATGGGCTTCTACCAACACTTATATTCATATAAGCATTATATGCATACTCAGCTTGGGGTAAGATTAGATCCTATTGTGTTGCATGCTCCTTTGTTAGGAATCTAAGAAGATTTCTAAGGCTTTTATTTACCACTTAATTCTTCCCATCTATTTGGGGATGATAGGAAGAGTTGCCAGTCAAATTTGTGCCAAGCTTCTTCCATAGAGTCCTCCAAAAATGGCTCACAAACTTATTGTCCCAGTCTGAAACAATGGTCAAAGGTAATCCATGGATCCTCACCACCTCCTTGAAGAAGAGTTTTGCAATGTATGAAGCATCATTTATGCTCTTACAAGGTATAAAGTGTGACATCTTAGAAAACCCGTCTACAACCACATATATTGAATCAAATCCTGTTGAAGTCCTAGGTAGCCCCATCACAAAGTCCATGCTTATGGATTCCCATGGCCTATTTGGGATTGGGAGTGGTTGATATAGGCCTGGATTAGTACTACCTCCCTTAGCTCTTTGGAAAATGGTACATTTATCCACAAAGTTCCTCACATCAGCTTGCATTCTAGGCCAATAGTAGTGTCTTCTCACCTACTCCAAAGTTTTTTCAACACCAAAGTGACCCCCTAGATTGCCACAATGCTTTTCTTTAATCAAATTAGTCCTCATAGAACATATAGGAATGCATAATTGATCCCCTTTAAATATAAAACCATCTTGTATCAGAAAATCCAACCATTTCTTATCATTGCTGCTACAAGGTTGCAAACAACTAGCATAAATGTCTTTGAAATCTTCATCACTATTGTACATAACTTTTAGAGAATCAATTCCCACACTATGTAACTAAATTTCTTGGACCATCAAAGCCTTCCTATTGAGTTCTTTTGCTACTTTATTTGAAAGTCCTTTCTTGTGCTTATGGTAAAAGTATACCCTTGCAAGTACTCAACCCATTTCACATGCCTATGGCTAAGCTTTTCTTGACTATTCAAAAATTGTAATGCATGATTATTCATAAACACTATAAATTCTTTAGGGAGTAAGTAATGTATTCATTTCTTTAGTTCTTGTACCATGGCATACATCTCAAGCTCATAAGAGGAATACCTTCCATTGGCTTCATTCAACCTTTCACTGAAAAAATACAATCGGTCTATTTTCTTGGCTCAAGACAACTCCTATAGCTTGATTGCTTGCATCACATTCAATGGTGAAAACCTTGTCAAAACTTGGAAAAGCCAATATAGGTTGTTTAGACAATGTCATCTTCAAATACTCAAAGCTTCTATCAGCCTCTTTAGTACACACAAATTTTTTTCTTTTATCACCCTTAAATGTATCAATCATAGGAGCACAAATGTGACTAAAACCCTTTATAAATTTCCTATAAAAGATGGCTAGGCCATGAAACCTTCTTACCTCAACCCTTGAATTTGGTGTAGGCCAATTCAAAATATCCTCAACTTTGCTATAATCCATCTTCAAAGTGCCATTAGTCACCACAAATCCAAGGTAGACCAATTTTGTTTTCAAAAACTCACACTTCTTCAAGTTTATCATTAGTTTTTCCTCATGTAGCTTCCTCAAAACTATATCTAAATGTTGTGGATGTACCTCCTTAGTCTTCATAAAGACAAGAATATCATCTAGATATACAAAAGCAAACTTACCTATGAAGGGTTTGAGCACCTCATTCATCAAACACATAAAATTACTAGGAGCATTTGACAAGCCAAAAGGCATCACCATCCATTCATATAAACTTTCATTAGTTTTAAAAGTTGTTTTCAACTCATCACTAGGTCTAATTGTAATATGATGGTACCCACTCTTAAGATCAATCTTAGAAAAATAATTTGCACCCCCCAAACAATCCATTAGATGATAGGAAATCTATACCTTATAGTAATTTTGTTGATGGACCTTGAGTCGGTGCACATCCTCCACTCTCCTTCTTTCATGGGTGCTAGGACTATTGGAATAGCATAGGGACTAAAAATTTCCCTAATCAACCCCTTGTCAAGAAGATCTTGAACTTGTCTCTTTATCTCTTCATTTTGTTGAGGAGTCATTTTGTAAGCAGCCTTATTGGGTAAGCTAGCTCCTGGAATGAAGTCTATTTGATGGCTAATGTCTCTCATAGGTGGTAATGCATCAAGAATCTCATCTACCATGATATCAACATATGGCTTCAACAATGATTTCACCTCCAAAGGTAATTTTTCCTTCTTCTTATCCACTGATGTACTACTGTGACAAATTTAGGCCTCACTATGATGGCATAACCCATGTTCTCCTCTTCCAAGCTCTTTAGGAACTCCTTCTCCTTTACTATCATCACACTAGGGCCTTCATGTGCAACTTTTTCATCATCTTGTAAAGGTGTCAGTGTGAATGAGATCCCATCCTTTTCAATCACATAAGTGTTCTTTCTGCCATCATGCTTGGCCTTCCTATCATATTGCCAAGGTCTCCCTAGTAGCAAATGGCACACATCCATGGGTATTATGTCACATCGAATTTTTTCTTTATATCCTCCTATATGAAACTCACCCAAATTTGTTCATTTACCACTACTTGTTTCCCCTTATTAAGCTATGAAACTGTATAAGGAGTAGCATGAGGAATTTTCTTCAATTTAAGCTTTTCAACCATTTTAGTAGAGATCAAGTTATCTGTACTTCCTAAATCAACTACCACTTTACATACTTTACCCAAGGACTTACAAGTTTTCTTGAAGAGAGTCTTCCTTTGCAGTGGATCTTTCTCTATTGGTACCTTGATGAGGGTTCTCCTTACCATGAGTGATTCACCAACTTCTGGCTCAACATGTTGTGATGGAGAGTTCACACTTTCACAATCATCTCCTTGAACAATCTGAGTTCTCCTTTCTCCTCCCAATGAAGTAGTAGGTGTCTTCTCAGGAAATTTCCATGCTTGATGTCCAAATTTATTACACTGATAACACTTCCTTGTGAATCCTTGTGACCCTCTTCCTTGACCTCCAAATTTGCCTCTATTGTTTGGTATTCTTCCCCTAAATCCACCTCTATGATCTGCCCCTTGTTCTTGACTGTTTCTTGCCTCTCCTTAAGGTTTTGTGGACTGTACTCTATCGCTTAAGGTTCCTCTTCATTTGAAACTTCTGCCTTCGCCTTTGTTTTGTTTTTCTTGCCTCCTCTTTAGCTTATCTTTAGCCTTAATTGCTAATTGGTAGCATTCCTCTATTGTTCTTGGGTTTGTCAAACTTAACTCATCTTCAAGGTTAAACCTTAACCCATTGAGATATTTAGCCACCTTCTCCACATCATCCTCCATGTGACGTGCTCTTATACTCAACTTTTGAAACTCCTCAGTATAGGCTTTGACGTCCATATCTCTTTGTTTAAGATTTTGATGTTTCTTGTATAGTTGAATTGGATGATCAGCTGATAAGAACTTGCCCTAAACTTTGGCCACCATTCTGTCCTAAGAGACAATTTTTGACTTTCCTTTCTTCCTCCTTTTAGTTTTCTCATAATCCCACCAAAGTAGGGCATGACACTTCAATTTTTTTTTCCAACTTTACTCTTTGTTCCTCTACTATATCTTCGCATTCAAAGTAATTATCAAGTGCTACTATCCAATCCAAAAACTCTTCATCATTTAAGTTCCCTCCATACATAGGTAAATATATCTTTACCTTGTGTCTATCTTCCTTGACTACTCTCAGTAGCTTGGAAAACTTCTGCTCATCAGGGTCCAACTCTTCCTGGGACCCTTGTTGGGAATTATCCTCTTCCCCTTCTTCTTCATGGTCACTCACATCACCCGTGACCATACCTCTCCTCTGACTTGTTTCAAAAGCCTCAAGCCTAGCTACAACCATATCTTTTAGTTCCTTCAATTTCCTAATCTCTTTTACAATCTTCTCTTTCTTTTCATTCATTTCCCTAGCCATAGGGTTACCTTTTGGAGGCATCTTGTTCTCTTTTTCTTCACACTTTTCCTCTTACCAACCAACCTAAGCTCTGAACCAATCTGATGTAGAGTAGAGGTATCAAAGTTCAAAACTCACTCAAACAATTATTTTCCAAAGTCTTTACACATCAAACAAGGCGACTTCCTTCATTAATTGCCATTAGGCCTCGTAGTACTTCAAAATGGTCTGATAGAGCATATCTCCTAAGGAAAACTTGATCACCCAAATTAAAAAACATATTCAAATATCGTTTTTTCTCCTTTAAAACATATCTTAAAATGGGTCAGAATTACTTTGGAAAGGTTGCTTCAAACTTCAACTGTCCTAGTCTCAAATAGGCCTAATTCCCTATATTGGCTAAGTAGTAGTAATGTCTTTGATCTCCACTCATTGTATCAACCCTCTAGAGCTCTAATCAAGTCAATTAGGGTCTAGAAAAACAATTCCAACCACTTGGAACAACTTCCCAATTGTCTTTCTTCAAAACCCTAAGTCTATTCCTTTCCTAGGCCTAATACATGATGATATTAAGGTAGGGCATCCTTATTGCACTTGCTAATCACCAACCCCTACTTCTGTAACTTTAAGAAAACAAAATTCATCCTACCTACATCAATTCCACCGATTATGAGGCCTTTTCACTGGTGGAATGGGCCATAAATCATTTTATTCATTCAAAACTCACCCTAGTTGGGGTTTCAAACAACTTTCAGTAAATCTGCTCTAACTCACTCCAAACTTGATGAAATCAAATGAAATCAAATGCAAAAGAACAAGGATTGAATGCACCATTAATTCCAATCAATGTTTGATCACTTCCAGGTCTATGTAGCAGCAAGAAACAACTTGAAAATACAAAAAAAAAGTATTTTATTGCTCAACACCAAAAACTTAACACCAGAAGCTTGTACCAACCTTCACAATGCTTATTTAAACATTGCAAAGCATATCCCAATGGTTCACCTTCCATAACAACCCAAAAATGCAAAGTTGCTTGCAAATTTTTGCAAAATTATTATCTTTTACACAATTGACCCCGACTGACTCAAAACCATAACAAATGGTCTTAAAAGACCTTATTACACATGGACAACTCAAAACCAAACAAAAACTTATCACAACAAAAAATTATCACTTGACCACCTTTCAACACATGGGTGCCCCTCCACCAACCCCTAATACTCAAGTTGATAGAATACTTCTCTCAAATACTACTCTCTCTCTCAATTAAAATTGAGTAAAGCTAAAAATAATGCAGGGTAAAAATGCTTACAAGAAAATGTGTCCTCAACAAATGAGTTTTCCCTGCTATTTATACAACAACAATGAGGCCTCACATCCTACAATTTAGACATGGTTATTGATAGCAATTAACATGCACAACCTACTCACTCGAATTAGCAAAAAGATAGCACGAATATAAGAACTTACTCAACAATTTGCAACAATAGATCGACCATGTTGATTGACAGCATAATGAGACTTATTCAAATCAGCACAGATGTTGGTTCAATCTCAAAGACATGGAATTTAGTGTTTACCAAGTCAAAGAAGATTCCCATAAAAGTGTCAACTAAGTCTTCACCATTTATCGACTTAATACAATGACCTACATTGTAGTGTACACGTTCCACTATGCGTGGTAGCAAGAGTAAAACTTTTCCTCACAAAATATAGACATAAGTAACTTATAATCGGCCTCTATCATTGCTAATGATAGTCAATTTCAAGTAATAGATAATATATTAATATATACATATTATATCACATATACATATATATAAATATAAATATTTATATATATGTATATGTATATATATTTATATATATCATAAGCCATCATGTAAGTATTCATTCAGTATACAAAAAAGTATAATCACAATAGTATTCACATACTAATCACAATATATCTCTTGTATACATATATATATATGTATATAAGTATATGCCTCTATGTACATGTATACATATGTATACATATACCGATACATTTGTATGGGCATGTCTGTTTATGATCGTATGCGTGTATCGATACACATATACATATGGACATATGTATATACTATATATATATATAAACATTTGATGCACATATAGCCATTCACAATTACCATTGTATTGATAAACATTTACCTATGGTACATCTATACATGTGCATATACATGTCGTTAGATCCCATTGATATGTATGTGCATATATATACACATACTCCATGTACATGCTTCTTATCAACATAATCATAATAATACAAGAAAGAAATCTAAAGCTCAAATAGATAAACATCACCCAATAATGCACTCAATAGTAAACAAGACTCTACTAATGTAGACACATCCAATAAGGATGACTTACCAACTTCTCACTTAATGACTCAACTTAATTAATCCACTATGGTGTTTGTATGCTTAGATAGTTTACGTTACCAATTACCCCACCAAGTTCTTGTCCTGAGTGATACTTCCCCTCTACCTTGAGGAATTGAACATATACTTGCTACCACTAACACATGCACATGACAATCACTTGTTCAAAAATTATGTAGTATACATAATACATCTCCAAAGTTAGAAAATCAATTCAATAACCATCCGTTCACATATATGCCGTACTTTTCCATAACATCAAATGACATAACATTAATCATAATGCATCAATTAATCAAGTACAAGAATAATTTATTCATCTTCAGAATTCACATTAGATTCATATTTACCCTACATAGTAATAGTAAATAGTAATTACAAGATTGGGGTGTAACATATTCCCCCCCTTGTGAATCATTGTCCCTGATGATTTTATATAGCTACATAAAACACAAAGCAACCAAATAAAATATTGTTTTTCAAATATTCTCATAAGCATCTAAAACTTGAGAAAACTTTTTTTGAATCTCAGCATAGTCCTCCCAAGTGGCTAAGTCTTTTGCATATTGGTCCCACTGGACTTTGCATTGCAAAAATTCTTTGTTACACAAGCAAATCTTACGTGTTCCAAGTGACTTGATAGGCTTGAGAGTTACCACTTCGGGGTCCCGTACCTATAAATCAGCCCAATCAATCACATGATTATCACTTGGAATATATTTTTTGAGGTAGGACACATGGAAGACATTATGCATTTTGGCAAGAGCTGGTGGAAACACAATTCGATAAGCTAACTGATTCACCTCCTCTGGAATCTCAAAAGGTCCTACATAATGCGGGGATAACTTAGAAGACCTTCCAAATCTAATGGATCTCTTGTGAGGTTTCACTCTCAACAACACTTTGTCACCTACTGTAAAATTATAGGGCACTCTTTTGGCATCAGCATAGCTTTTCTGCTAGTCGTTAGCTTCAGCCAACCTTTGCTTAACAATCTTAACTTGTTCCTCCATTTCTTGTAAAATTTATGGCCCAATACTCACTTTATCTTCAAATCTATCCAAAATTATTGGAGTTTGACACTTTTGACCATACAATTCTTCGAAAGGAGCCATTTTTATCATAGAATGATAAGAATTGTTGTAGGAAAATTCTACTAAGGGTAAAAAATCTTCCCAGTTGGACTGTTGATCCATATAATACATCCTAAGTAGGTCTTTCAATACTTGATTCACCCTTTTAGTTTTCCCATCCGTTTTCGGATGATATGTTCAACTAATATTTAATTGAGTCCCTAGTGCAAAAAAAAAAGTTTGCAAAAACCTAGAAGTGACTCACGCATCCCTGTCTAAGATAATCTTCTCAGGAATCCCATGCAACCTAAACACTTCTTGCACAAATTTCCTTGCTATGATAGGTGCTCCATCAGTTGGATTCTTAGGTATAAAATGTGCTACTTTGGTAAGATTATCTACCACCACAAGAATAGCATTACACTTATTTCTTGACATAGGCAATCCTTACACAAATTCCATACTTATGACTTGCTACTTCCTCTTTGGTATGTCATGTGGGTATAACAAGCCTACAGGATGATGATGCTTTGATTTCACCCTTTGACACTCAAGACACCTAGCAAAAAATATAGTAGCATCTCCTTTCATCCCTTTCCAAAATTATAATGGATTTACATCTACCATTCTTTTTGTCACTCCAGGGTGTCCAGAGTATGGTGCTTTGTGTACTTCCTTGCATACTAGATTTATTAACTCTTCTACATCAAGTACATACATTCTACCCTTATATCTAAGTAATCCATTAGGTTCAAAATGAAAACCTTCATACCTAGAATCTTGTGGATTTCTAGTGAGTGCTTGCTTGACGTGCAAGTAGTACTCACCTTCTTTACATTTCTACAACACTTGCCCTTGAAAGTTGGTTTGAATTGTTACTATTGAAGCAATATGACGTCTTTGACTCAAGGTATTGGTAACCCAATTTTCTTTCCCTTTTATGTAACTGATATTGAAGTCATAATCAACTATCAACTCTAACCATCTTCTTTATCTAGCATTCATATTAGGTTGAGTGAAAAGGTACTTTAAACCATTATGATTAGTTTTCATCTCAAAAGGTTTCCCCAACAAGTAATACATCCACATTTGTAATGCGTGAACCACATCTGCTAATTCTAAATCATGTGATGCATAATTTATCTCATAGGGTTTGAGTTCCTAGATTCATAAGCAATTAATTGCCCATCTTGCATTAACACACCTCCTAATCCCTCTCTGGATGCATTTGTGATAACAGTAAAGTTACCCTCGAGATTTGGTACTTTCAAGATCAGTGCAGTGGTTAACTTCTCTTTGAGTAGGTCAAAAGCTTCTTGACACTTCTCATTCCATTCAAATTTCTCCCCTTTCTTTTGTAATGAAGTAATTGGAAAAGCAATCTTAGAGAAGTTTGCAAGAAATTTTCTATAATACCCTGCTAGTCTCATGAAACTTCTTACCTCCAACACATTCTTAGGTATAGACCACTCAAGTACCCCCTTATTCTTAGCTTGATCTACATGCCTGTAATGTTCCTCCTCATTTCTAGAATAATTTAGGATATCATCTAGTAAAACTAATACAAACTTGTCTAGGAAGTCCCTAAATACACTATTCATCAAGTTCATAAATGTTGTAGGTGCATTTGTTAAACCAAAGGGTAAAATAGTGAACTCATAGTGTCCATATCTAGTTCTGAATGCAGTTTTAAAGATGTCTTCATCCTTAATCCTCAATTGGTGATATCTAGATCTCAAATCTATTTTAGAGAATACAGTGGCTCCCCTAATTTGATCAAAAAGATCGTCTATATGTGGAAATAGATACTTGTTCTTAACCATAGCTTTGTTAAGCATATAATAGTCGATGCACAAATGCAAAGTACCATCCTTCTTTTAAGCAAAGATGACTGGTGATCCCCAAGGTGAAACACTTGGTCTTATCAACCCTTTAGTCAACAATTCATCCAATTGTGCCTTAAGTTCCATAAGCTCAGTGGTTTTCATCCTATAGGGCACCTTGGAAATAGGTTTAGACCCTAGAACTATATCTATAGAGAATTCAAATATCTTTTTCGGTGGAAACCTTGGTAAGTCATCTGGAAATAGATCCAAAAATTTCCTCAATTTTGGATACTTCTCCATATCTAATTTTCTAGTTTTATCTATTTGAGCATCTTCTAACTCTTGAAAGCTCTAGAATTCCAATTTATCAAGATCTTTTCCCATTTCTTCTATCTCGAAGAAAAAGAGTTTACACCCTTCTTAACTCTTAATAGTTGCATTGTCGTAATTTGACGAATCTTGACCTCTCTAGGTATCCCTTGAAATTTTACGTGATTACCAAAATAATCTAGGCACTCTACAGTTTTAGCATGGCAATCTAGCTTAGCCCTATGTCTCCACAACCAATTCATACCTATGATAACATCATATGATCCTAGCCTTGAATAGACATTGTTCCACCTTTGCTCTTGTTTGGTTTGCACATTCTACATCCTAAGACATTGCCATATATGAAAACTTCCTAGATAATTTATTAGCTACTCTAGGTGAAATTAAATTCTTAGTTCCACTAGTATCAATAAAAATAGAAATAGGTAAGTCAAACAAAATACTTAGCATTTCAACTAGAGTTACTTGACTCTTCGCTTGACGATCATTCACAGTTGCATGTATCTTTTGTTGAAACATCGCCTGCTAGGTGGGTAGGGAATTACCATATGGTCATGATCCAGAAGTTTTATTAGGACATTCATTAGTATAGTGGCCCCCTCCACATGCAAAACATCTCGTAGCCAGTCCTCTTTTCCTAGTGGGTTCTCTACACTTGTTGAGATTTTCATTAGCTTTGTTGGTATCACCAATGATGGAACCATTCCTCTTACGCTCTCTTCTAGACTCCTTTCCATAAATGGAGAATCCTTTTCCATTTTTCCTTGGAAAATTTTGTATAGTTTCCGCCTTCTTTAGAGTTGGCTTGTTAGAAACTTCCACAAACTTCTTATGCTCTCTACTTTCTTGACAAGTGGAGTTAGCTTTGAGCTTTTTCTCCTATTTAATTTCTTTCTTATATACAAGATCCATTGTTGTTGGACCATGCATATCTACTTCTCCTTCAATCTGATGCTTAAGTCCCATAATAAACTTTCTTATGCAGAAGCATTCATGCTTGTGATATATGGGAACATAACATAGAAGTCAAGTAAAATTCTCCCAATACTTGTTGACCGTCATATCACCTTGTCTCAAACCCTAAAAATTTGAGTTTTTGGTCATAGTAGAGTTAGGGTAACCATCTCTTATAGAGGATCTCAACTAATTCTCCCCATGTTAGCCTCCTTCACTTGCAACAATCCCTCATGAATTTTTTCTTCAATCACAGAAAAAAAATCAAATTTAATATTTGAATCTGGATGTTGAATGATCATAGCCATCATCATCAATCCTACTGACATGTTATCCTTTGCATCTATACCAAGAACCTGACACAATGCATGGTATGTATTCTTGAAGTAAACCTAAAAATTAGACATTGGAAAAGGTTCTACTTTTGAGGAGGGTATTGGGAGTATCATGTTGTTATCAACCCTCTTCATGTGCAGGGGGAGCTCATCACTCCTATAAGTTCTCCTTAAAATTTTGTATTCCTATTCCAGCTTCCCCAAATTCATTTTTGTAACAACTTGTTTGTTTAGGTTGAAACACTTAATAATGGCTTCCCTAAACACATCTACTAAACACCCACCATCTGGGAGCCTTACAATCTTTGTTGGGGCATTGTATTTATTGGCTAGGGATTTAATTAGTTTGATATCAATGAAAAAATTTGGAACTATCAATTTGGCCAAGTCAAGAGTCCACGGGTTTGATGTCAGGACCTTGTTATTTTTGTTCCTATAGAAATACCAATATAAATTCCACCTAGACTAAGGAATAATAGGGCCCCTACACCATTGAGCTGAATCTTTAAATACCTTCTTTGGTCCCTTATCTACTAACCTAGGTAATAAATTAAGCAATGGAGACTATAAAGATGGTTTACTACCTTTAGGCTCATCTTTTTTAGTTCTTGTTTCTGATTTCTTTGGCACCATTGCTATAGAAATCAAAGAGTGATGAACAGAGCTTACCCAAGATATAGTTCACTTCTAGAGAATTCTTTGCACCTCGAGCTCATCTATACTTAGCCTCTATTGCTATGAACTAGAAATCTCAATCTACCTTGTTTATTTCCACACCAAGCCACATTAACTCTCAAATCATAAATTCTCATCATTCAAATCTTTTGCATTGAGCTCAATTTCATATTTTGAAGTTGATTGATGTGACTAGTCTACTTTAAATGTTTCAATGGTTGTTTACTACATTACCTCCATCTCTTTTCACCCTCTTGTAGTACCACGGTACATATTATTACTTTGGTTTAGTATACCGTACTATCGCACACCATCTTTGTCTTCATTGCGGTACTGTAGTGTATCCTTAGTTCATACTATACCGCTCATCCATGAACTACCTTTCTCCTTCCTACAGTATGGCAATGCATCCTCTTACTACTATTCTTAATTATACCGCTCTACCATGAGTCTTGTTCTAACCCTCTGCAATATAGCGGTTTCCTTTTATCTTCGTTTTTCATCACACCACTCTACGGTGGGCCGTGTCCCATCCCTTTATGGTATAGTAGTCTCCTCTTGTTAATACTGATCATTATACCACTCCACCGTGGGCTAAGTTTTAACCTTTTGTGTTATAATAGTAAAAGGGTATAGTATTAACTTCTTTTACCGTGCTACCGCAAGCTATTTTGCAAGAGGTTTCGGTAACGAGGTAGAAGGTGAGGGCTATGTAAGGTATTCAATGAGGCAATGGTATAGTGGTAAAAGGCTATTTTGGCTTCATGGATGGAAATAGAGTGATTTTTTATGAAAATGATGGCATGAATTTTTTGATTTCCATTAATAAAAGCTTCAAAAAATTTATGAAAATTATGGTTCTAACAAAGGCTCCAGTTGGGGATGAGTGATTTTCCAATCACTACAAGAATCCAGAATCTTTGGTTGCAGACTAAGAGTTCAAAAAAAATGAAAGATGGAAGGTGGAGTGGATGGAATGGATAAGGATATGGAGATGGAAAATAATGGAAATGAACCTATATTACTGTACATGGAGAGAAAATTTGTTTTTTTAATAAGGGAAATGTAGGATTGTCCATGTACTAGCAAGTCCTAGTCCCTTTTTTGATTTATTAAACTCTTTTGCATGGAAAGATATTATTTTTAAAGGCTTGTAAAGAATTGTCCATGCACTGGCAATCCTTAATCCTCTGGTACTCCTCAAGAAAAAAAATGCTTCAA
Source organism: Sequoia sempervirens (assembly GCA_007258455.2). Classification (NCBI taxonomy): domain Eukaryota; kingdom Viridiplantae; phylum Streptophyta; class Pinopsida; order Cupressales; family Cupressaceae; genus Sequoia; species Sequoia sempervirens. The sequence goes on along the minus strand of VDFB02000013.1, from coordinate 134,777,387 downwards.
AAATTGCCCATGTATTGGCAACTCCTACTCTTCACTAGACATGTTCTACAAATAATAAGAATCTTCTCCTCCTTTTCCAATGATAACAAAAAGGCCCTAACCACAACGCTTCAAATTTCCCATGCTTTCCCTTATCCTGACATCTAGCATCCCACATCAGCACCAAATCACTCACGTCAAATTTTCTACTTTTGGCTTTCTTATCAAAAAGATACTTTATCAGAGATTTCATCTTGTCATTCTGCTTTTGAATCATCCTCCTTATTTCAACAGGTTTTACAAGTTTCTCCATTCTTTCCTCCATTGGTTTTGGAATGTCTAAATTTTCCTAGAGGTTGAAATTATAAATTGTTAAAAGGTTCTGTAATGGCATTTTTTCTCGTGTCCCATACACTAGCTCAAATGTAGATTTCCCAATTGCCTTTTTTACAGTTATTTTGTCCGCCCACACAACCATTCTTAATTTTGAATCCCAGGCTTTCTTGTTTCCATCTAACATCCTCCTTATGATTTTCAAGAGACTTTTATTGTTGGATTCTGCCTAGCCATTTGCTTGTGGGTGGTAGGGGGCGGCATAAGAAATAGTAATACCATATGTGTTGCAAAAATTCTTAAATTAATTAGACCTAAAACACATCCCATTTTCTGTGATCAATGTAACTGGTGTACCAAATCTGGTTATGATATTCTCCATGAAGAAATTTATTACCACCTTACTAGTTTCTTGTTTTGTTGGGATTGCCTCTACCCATTTAGTAAAATAATCAGTAGCTACTAATATCCATTTATGTGCCCCACTTGAGATTTCATGTATTTCACCAATAAAATCAATTCCCCATTGGTGAAAAGGGGCTTCTACTTGCAAAGGTCTGAGTGGTAAGGCTCCTTGATACTTCATCTTTCCTGAGAATTTTTGGCAAGCTTCACACTTCCTCACATATGAAAAATAATCATTGAAAACCTTAGGCTAGTAATAGCTTGCCCTAAGAATTTTATATGCTTTTGTTTTAGCAGAATAATGGCCTCCACACACTCCCTCATGCATCTCCCTCAAAACATGTTTTTCTTGTGATTCGTCGAGACATAGTAATAACACTCCATCTCTATTTTTTCCAAAGTAGATCACCTTTTATGAACACATATTTAGATGCTTGTAACTTTGGTGTTCTCCTCTGATTATCATCCAATCCTTCAGGGCACTTCATGTGTCTGAGATAATACACTATATTTGTATACCAAGAAGTATGTTCAATGCTTGCAACTACACCATCCTCATTTTCTACATTACAGATTTGGTTAGCTTCAATGTTTGTTTCTGCCATTAGTTTGGTGAAACCATATCCCCTTACTAACTTGTTGATCTAAATTTCCATATTAAATTCTTGGATCTTATTGATCCATCTACATCTTTTCCATGTCACTTCTGTTTGCACCAAGATATCCTTCAAAGCTACATGTGGCACATATGTAATTACTTTGGCTCCAACTAGATATGGTCTAAAAGCTTTTGTTTCTTTGACCAATGCATATGCTTGTTTCTCCATGATATCATAATTTAATTTCCCCCCTGTAATGACTTGCTAAAGAAGGATACAGGTTTCTCATATCCTTCATCATTCTTCTATAACATAACAACTACTATGGTGTGAAATGAGGAAAAAGAGAATATTTGAAAAGGTTTGGTAAAATCAAGAGATTTTAGAATGGGGGCTTATTTGATGGATTTTTTGATGGATATAAAGGCTTCTAGGGCTTCTGCAATCCAATTTATCTTTTCTCCCTTTTTTAGCATTTTGGATATGGGTTTAACAATTTCAACAAAATTTGAGACAAATCTTTTGACAAAATTAATCTACCCAAAAAATGATTGAATGGCTTTGACAGTTTTGGGAATGGGGATTTTATCTATGGCTTCTACTATTTTAGGGTCTATCCTAATCCCTTCTTTTGATACAATATGTCCCAAAATCTTACCCTACGTGACAACAAAATGACATTTTTTAGGGTTGAGACTGATACCATACTCCAAAGCCTTGATGAATATTTTCTTCAAGTGTTATACATGATCTTCTACCTTTTTAAAATAAGCAGTGGGGTCATCTTGGTACACTACCATTATAACATTGATTAAATCTGCAAATTCCACATTCATGGCCCTTTGGAAGGTTACCCCTGCATTTGTGAGACTGAATGGAATTCTCACATAAACATATGTCCCTCACAGGGTAGTAAAATATGTCTTATATTGCTCAGACTCTTTAACTTTGACCTGATTGTAACTAGAAAATCCATCCATCATTGACAACAACTCACACCCTATCACTTTATGTAGTATAGCTTTCATATTAGGGAGAGGGTAATTATCTTTGAGGGAAGCAATGTTTAAATTCCTAAAGTCTACACACAGTCTAATATCCCCATTTTTCTTTCTTACTAGGACCAAGTTTGAGACCCATGTTGAATGTCTAATGGGCTTGATAATTCCTCCATCTCTGAGCTTTGCCAATCCCTCTTGCATTTTAGGCTCCAAAGTTGGGTTGATAGGTCTTTGTTTTTGCCTGAATGGTTTTATATCTAGTTTTAGAGGAATCTCATGTTGGAATAAGTCTTCCCTGTAGGCCTTAAGATCCTCATAAGACCAAGCAAAAACATGATTTTACTTCCTCAACAATGCAATCAACATTTTCTTGATAGTTGGACTTATTTTCTTTCCAATATATAACTTTTTTGGTGCTAGCTTAGTCCCCAAATTGAATTCCTCAATATCTTCTCTCTTGAATGGTGTCTGCTTCATGAGAGAATGGTCATTTCCATCATACACCCTTTCTAATGCCACGAGTCCTCTAGGAAGTTTGTAAGTTTTTAACTGCACAACTTCTTTTCCAGATACAATATGTTTTACATCTACTTCCTCCACAAAAGCATTGAAATTGATCTCCTGAGCTTCATACTGATCTATGCAATGAAGAAACTTTATGAGGTCAGTATCATCATTGAAATCCTGTCAGCTATATATACTATCAGGGAAAGCAGGTCTTGTTTTAAATTCAGCTTGGGATACTCCAACCAAGGTGATATCATCTCTTCTCAGGGCTACATTAGCTAAAAAAGCTATCATTATGTTTTTTAATCAATCTATCCATTCAATGGAGAAAGCATCAAATAATTCAATTGTATCCCATACAACATTCCTATATTTTTTCAACCTTTTGTGTTTTGCAGCATATTTTGACTTGACTTGTGAAACAATTAATTCAGAATCTCCCAGAATAGTTAGCAGCTTAATCTTATGTTTAACAACCATATTTAAACAAATTAGTAGGGCCTCATACTCTACTACATTATTAGTACACTCAAAATTTAGTAGAAATGAATATTTGAATGTGATGCTTTTAGGTGAGATAAAAACTACCCCAGCTCCATTGCCTTCCTGACTACATGCTCCATTGAAATACATCTTCCAAACATTGTCATGATTCTTGGAAACATGTTTGTCAATTGGATCATTATTGACTAGTTTAGGTTGGGATGGTTCTATTCTGAAACTCCCTAAATCCACATCACAACAGTAATTTAATTGATCTTGAGGCACATAATCTACAATCTGATTAATTCTTGGTTCTCTATATAGCTTGACTTCTTGACCATTAATTGGTATTGTAGCATAGGATAGGTAAAATTGTACATTTCCTTTGACTGTTGCATTCCACTGTTTTGATAAAAGCATTCCAAAATGAGGAGTATCAATCATAGTTACATCTATGTTATAGGTTGCTTGTGGATAAGCAACCAATTTTACTTCAACAACTTTGATAACTCCCACTATTGGGGCAATTCTGTTATCCATAGCATAGCACTTGCCACCATTAGTATCCACTCACATGCCCAATTGTTTCATGACTCCAACTAGCATAATGTTGATGGAAACACCCAATTCTATCATACAATTCCTTACCAACTTGTTATTTATGAGTAATGTAGTAAATAATGGATCAACTTGTGAAGGATTTATCAATGCATCACCTAGAAAAACCTCTAGAAAATTTACCTTTTCTTGCTTATTATTAATCTTAGTAATCCCCTTATTTTCAAAGTTTATATTTTTTTCATTCCCATTAGATATCAACTGAATGGCACTATCCCTATACTCCTTAATTTTCATCATTTGAAGTAATGGGGAAGACATTTTTACCTGGGATAGAGCTTTTGTGAAGTCAAAAGAGGCACCTTCTATTTTGATTATTTTCTTTTGCTCCAGTGACTCTCCTTTAGTTTCCTCCTTTTCTTTTTTGCTTGTTTGATCAAACTTCTTCTTGTCCTTATGCAACTCCTTGTTTTCCTCCTTATTAACTTTATTTTGTTCATTCTCATTAGGCTGCTTATTTTCTATTTTCTCCAATGCTCCCTATGTTTTATCCTTCACAAATATTCCTCCTGGAACACCATAATCTTCATTTACTCTTCTGTTCCTCAACCAATATTTTCTTTTTTCCTATTCCACCGCAGCAATATTTAACTTCTTAATCTCTTTTTTAATCGGTCTCCTTATATTGCATTGAGGTGGTGCACCTGAAGGGTATTGGTCATCACCGCTTTCTTCAGAATCAGAAAATACTTGTTGTTCTGCCATATGTATGTTGTATTTTTTGTTAACAACATCATATTCATAGCCTTCTTCCTCTGAAGATGAATATTTCTGCTCAGTGGGATGAAGGGTGTGGGAAGTTAAATAAATTGTATGATCTCTTTCTTCAGTTTATGTTGGCATCTCCTCTTCTTGCACTAATTGAGCAACAATGTAGTGATCAGGGGAATGTGGCAAGTCATGGACTTAACACCAAGGATTATTGTTCACCATGTATGCTTGTCTCTTTGTTAAAGGATCAAGAGTATCTTTATTCTTAGGCCTATCCATCACAGGCTTTCCATCCTTCTAGTTTTTATTGTAAGGTATGTCATGCAACCTGGTCCTTTCATTTTTGTATGTATTTTCTTGCCTATGTTGAGGATTATTGAATTGTTGGGGGACCCTAGGATTATCTCTCTTACTTATCATCCCAACAGCTTTTCTATTATTTTCAATAGTCAATGTTAATTTTTGAGCTTCAACTATGTTTCTGGGGTACCTATTTCTAAGTTTATATCATGTCTTTGGATCAAAAGCTTTTAGATAAACACTTAATGTTGTAGGGTCTGCCAATTTGGATCTAGGTGGTATCTTATTATGTAGCTTGGAGAATCTTTGGTTGAGATAATAGACCAACGCATGCTGATATTTCTGGATGCTAATCAATTCATGCAAGGAAAATTATGGTGCACATTAGTTCCCATACTACTCAAGGAAATGGTCATAGAACTCTTGAATTGAATCAATAGAGTTGTCGGTAAACAATTAAACCAATCTATTGCTTCTTCAATTAATGACATCATAAATAACCTCATCTATACATATTCATATTGCATATCTAGGTCTTGAATAAAAGCATTAAAATTCCTTAAGTGTTCCTTAGCCTTGACTGCACTACTTCCTGTAAATTTTGGGACGAGACCTCTCCAACTGTTATCCATAGGGTAAGGATATATTTGGAATCCTATTAAGTCAAACTGCCTAATCATGGTTATTTAATGTTGAAGAGGTGGGTTCTGAGGGTGTTGATATTGGTATAATGGATTGTTGTATTGTGCATGAGGTGGTGGCATATATTGTTGACCATGAGGTGGTTGGGCATTTGGATGTTGTGATGGATTTTTAGGTGGAATATTTGGAGGTATGTATTGATTCCCTGATTGATTTTGTTGTGCTTTTGGTGGATTTGAATGTCCTACATTATTATTTCCTTGCTTTTGAGGTGGTACATATTTAGGGAGGTTAGCCATCTGAGCATTAATTTGGGCTTTTTGTAGCTTCAACTCCTGAAGCTCTTTTATTGCTTGGTGCTTTTGTTCATATTCTACTTTTTCTCTTTGCACTTCTTGTCTTTCATACTCCAATTGTGCATTTATTTCCTCTTGAGTCATAAATTCATAATTCTCTTCAGGGGCTACATTATCAACAGGCTTATTCTAATCCCCTTCCATTCCATGATCATATTCATATTGTCTCCTAACTCTTTCAGCCTCTAGCTTAGCCTTGAATTCTTCCTCTATCTATGGATCTGGCTGATAGAAAGTATTCCTTTTCTCCTGAAGAGTATGAGGTTCTCCTGCTGAGCTATTTTATTTTGTCAATGTATCATAGTAGTTGTATGTCTCAAAGTGAGGTTTTGATACTTTATCCTTATTTTTCATGCACATTTCATTAGACACCTTCTTACCTTTATCATTCTTATGTGTCTATTTATTATTGTCACTGGGACCTCCTTTATATAGAGACCTTCTACCATGCATGTTGTAATAGTCTGACGTGTACTTTATTTTATTAGAGTCGCCACTCACTTATGTGGAAGTGAGAAAATGTTATAACTTCTTATTCCTAGTGGAGTCTGTGTAAGATTTTTGACTGTATGACAAAGGCTCTAACTCTGAGTTGACACCCTAGTAGAGTCGCCAAATTGTTAGGTCTCAAAAACGTTGGTTTAACACCATAGGAGGTTGCCAAGCTCTTGATACATTTTTTTCTAACGTACATGGTCAAATAATGAATTTGAACCTTCTACTCTTTAGGCTCTACCAAACCTAGGCAGGTATACCTACATGAATGAAGCAAACTTGAATTGTGTGTTTCTTCCTTAAGCAATTTATCCACAATGGCAATTGGGAGTGGAGAGATGAAATCCTAATTAGTATGAATTGTATAAGCAATATTAATCTAAAATATGTTCAGTTATCATGTGTAAAAATTAAATTTGATATGATAAAACTAAATAAAAATGGGTGAGACTAGTGCCTTGTTGGGTAAAATGGAGTTAGATGGAAGTCTAAGATGAGTGGCTTCTATTTGGAAGAAATTCTAATTGTTTGGCATACAAATATTAGTTTATAACTTGTATAAACATGCAAGAATGTAATTGCTAGATTCTTCTTAGTGATCTAGATGACACTTCCAAATTATTGTGAATGACTAAAAGTATTTAATCTTTGCTTGAAAGAACCAGTTAATCATACCACACAAATACAACAATGTGCATCGATAAATTGAGTATATACTTGATATATCAATTTAAATAATAGAGAAACATCAAACTTGGAGACAACCTGATAATATCTTCAATTAACTCAATAAACAATTGATACCAACATAATGCCACCAAATCAAATATTTTTCATTAACTTCTTCAAAATTTACACATACGTCCTAGTCTTTTTTGATGTAAACATTGTAGCTATCCCTATTCGCATGTTTCCTTATATCTAATCTAAGCATTTCCTTTTGGTCTTGGTCTCTCATATTTATATGAGAGGCAACAAACTTTAGACTAAAAGTCATGTCTTTTGGTAACAAAACATAATTATTAAATTAAGCATAATTGAAATAACTAAAAATCAAACATGTACTCCAATCCATTAGTCTTCAAGTAAAAGCCCATGGTCATCTAAGACATGTGCAAATATTTTACTTTATGATTAATCTTCCTTCGTGATGTTCGTGATCAGTCCTCATCTAAGCCTAGATACTTCTCTTGCCATTTTCTTATTGTCAAATCATTTGGCCATTTGAACTCTTGTGCAATAGTGAAGTTCGTGAGATGACTCTTCCATCTATTATCAAGAAAATTCCTGCCATCTTCCACAAATTTCATGTATCCATTGTCTAATACTACAATCCCATCAACCAAAGCATTAAATATATCAAGGCTGATATCCCCATCACTCTGTATGTGTGTCGGGCACTGAGAAGCCATTTGATCAAACTCATCCTTCCATTCATCCACACCTTTTAGTTGATTATCATCTTTAGTGACTGAAGGACTGAAGATTTGTTTTATAGAATCAAATGCATTCCTTCTAGTCTCCACCTTGTTCATATCAATTAAATGCTTGTGCTCTTGAATCACACCCTTCACCATTTCCTAAGTAGAATTTGGTCTTGGAGGGGCATTAGGATCTCTTTGTGTTGACTTGTAAAGAGTAGTTAAAATGTGATAAGTTGGCTGCCATCTCTTCTAGAGCTCCTCTAAGATAGGGGAATTAAAATTTATCTGTTCCAAAGCTTTAACTAGGTTGCTAAAGCTTTCATGTACTCCAATTTATTTTTCCTTTAATAGTTCAATTCTATGCTCCAATATTTTCCTTAGGGTATCCAAAATGTGATGCTTAACATCTTCCATATTGTGCTTCTTTGGCTAATCAATTTCATTTTACATCTATTGAATCTGTGGGTCTTCGGCTTGAATAGGTGGGTCATCTCCCCTCACTATTGTTCTTTGTTGTAATTATTGTTTCACCTTGACATTTTCAATAAACAATTTACTTACTTCATCATTTGACAATTTCAGTCTTTTCTCATATTCAGTTATTTTCTTCTCCATGTTCTCCACTACATCTTTGGTAAACATTGTTGAATGCATAGTTATGGTTGTAGCCTCTGTTGGGGTTGTATCTTTCATTGTCCTCACCAAGGCTGACCCCCTCATCTCTTGTACATGTAAGAGTCTGGGCTTCCTTGTACTCTTTTGCTTTCTCCATAGGTCAAGGGTTTGAGTGGTAAGGTTATACCCTATTCTTGATACACCTTTGTTTGAGTCAAAATCTACAACAAAAATTGGATCGTCTTGTGCTCTAAAATGGTCCAAAAGAAACACCTTGAAAAACTTCATCCTTGGTATGATTAGCATATCACTTTTCAACACTAATTCTCTTGCTTCTTGAGGGGTAATATTGATATTGTCAATATTTAATTCTGCCAATGTTTGGGCTTGAATCTCAACCTATTTTGAATCATCGGCTCCTATGAGATTGATCTTCAACCTTTCATCAAACTACTTCATTTTTAATTTTATTCAAAAATCTTTAAATTCACTAGTGTGAATAAAATTATCATCCTCTATAAATCTTAGAGAGGCAACTACTCTCTCATCATCTTGAATCTCATCTACAACTTCTTTTGATATCTTGATTTTAGGATCATGGGGCTCCTAATTTTTTTTTTTGCTTTGCTACATCTTTCATCTCAGTCAAAGTCAATACTACTTCTTGTTCATCATCACTCGAGCCATAATCAAATAATGACTCAATTTTTTTTCTTGGTTGGGGGTTCATGTGTGGGAGATGGAGGAGAAGCATGCACAAGTGATGGGGGTGGTGTACAAGATTTGGATGCCTCTTGTGATGGTTGTTGGGGTGTGGGAAGTGGAGCCAACTCTTCATCTTGGGCCATCTTATAAAATTCATCAATTTTCCAAGGACCAACTACATCCTTTTTAGAAGTTTAGGTTCATCAGCAAAGAACCCTTTGAAATTCTTATTCTTCTCCTTTTGCTCTTCCCATCTCTTCATTATTATCCATCTCCTTTTCTGAAACACGTCAGAAAAATATACTAAATTTCTTATTACATATTCTCCAAGGTCAAAAGCATGAGATATGGCCCTCTTTGTAAGAAAAGTCATTTTGATCATATTAATGTAACCCTCTGGGTCACATACTCTTTCTTTCCCGAACTTGAGGGGATAATTGACCCTCATGAATCTTTGCAGCTCCTCTAACATGTCTAATTGAATAGAAAACTCCTCAAACACTATCAAATCAGGCAAGAATGTTCCTTTTCTCTGATTCCTCATTAGATCATGCTCCATCCAGAGAATCTGCCACATGAACTCCAAAAAGAAGATTCTAGTAGGCACAAATTTTGGCCAAATATGTGGTGCCTGGTCACAACCGTATACCCTGACGATAGTATGTTGTGGAATTAGGAACCAATCAACATAATTATGAGTAAAGCCCTATTTTGGCTTGTATTGCATTGGCCTCATGACATTCATTAAAGACTGTGGCAACATTGGTGTTGAAAAACCAAGGACAACAATTATTCTAACAACAAAATCATCTCTAAACACAACAAAATCACATTCATTGCACCTACTGTCCAATATATAGCACCAAATTTGTATAGGGAGTCTAACTCCATTCTCTTGTGTGCATAAATTCATCCTCTTAGTCCATTTTGTTTCATTTTGATACAAAATCAAATGACAAAGAAAAGAATTCTTTCTAAAAGACATGGGAGCCTTAGCCTCCTTCACCTACAACAATCCCTCATGAATTTGTTCTTCAATCACAGAAGCAAAATAAAATTCAACATTTGACTCTAGATGATGAATGATCATATCCATCCTCATCAATCCTACTGACATGTTATCCTCTACATCTATACCAAGAACCTAAAACAATGCATGGTATGTATTCTTGAAGTAAACCTAAAAATTAAACACTTGAAAAGGTTCTACTTTTGAGGAGGGGATGGGAAGTATCCTATTGTTATCACCCCTCTACATGTGTAGGGGGAGCTCATCACTCCTATAAGTTCTCCTTAATATTTTGTATTCCTGTTCCAGCTTCCCCAAATTCATTTCTATAATAGCTTGTTTGTTTAGGTTGAAACACTTAATAATGGCTTCCCTCGACACATCTACTAAAAACCTACCATCTGGGAGCCTTAAAATATTTTTTGGGGCATGGTATCTATTGTCCAGGGCTTTAATTAGTTGGATATCAATAAAAACATTTGGAACTATCAATTTGGCCAAGTCAAGAGTCCACGGGTTTGATGTCAGGACCTAGTCATTTCTGTTCCTATAGAAATACCAATATAAATTCCACCCAAACTGAGGAATAATAGGATCCCTACACCCCTGAGTTGAATCTTTAAAGACCTTCAGCCTCTTATCTACTAACTCAGGTAATAAATTAAGCAATGGATATTGTAAAGACAGTTTACTAGCTTTAGGTTCATGTTTTTTAGTTCCTATTTCTGATTTCTTTAGCACCGTTGCTATAGAAATCAAAGAATGATGAACAGAGCTTACCCAAGATATAGTTCACTTCTAGAGAATTCTCTGCACCTCGAGCTCATCTGTGCTTAGCCTCTACTGCTATGAACGAGAAATATCAATCTACTTTGTTTATTTCCACACCAAGCCGCATTAACTCTTGAATCATAAATCCTCATCATTCAAATCTTTTGCATTGAACTAAAATTCATATTTTGAAGTTGATTGATGTGACTGGCCTGCTTTAAATGTTTCAACGGTTTCTTACTATGTTACCTTGCATCGATTTTCACCCCCTTGCAGTACCACGGTACATATTATTACTTTGCTTTAGTATACTGCAGTACCGTGCACTATCTTTGTCTTCATTGCAGTACTGTGGTGTATCCTTAGTTCATACTATACTACTCAACCATGGACTACCTTTCTCCTTCCTATGGTATAGTGATGCCTCCTCTTACTACTATTCTAAAGTATACCGCTCTACTATGAGTCTTGTTCTAACCCTCCATAGTATAGTGGTTTCCTTTGATCTCTATTCTTCATCACACCGCTCTACCATGGATTGTGTCCCATCCCTCTGTGGTATAGTGGTCTCCTCTTGTTAATATTGATCATTATACTGCTCCACTATGGGCTAAGTTTTAAACCTTTGCTATATAATGGTAAAAGGGTATAGTGTTAGCTTCCTTTACCATGCTACCACGTGTTATTTTTCAAGAGGCAATGGTAATGAGGTAGGAGGTGAGGGCTATGTAAGGTATTAGATGAGGCAATGGTATAGCGGTAAAAGGCTATTTTGGATTCATGGATGGAAATAGAGTGATTTTTTATGAAAATGATGGCATTATTTTTTGATTTCCATTGATAAAAGCTTCATAATTTTTATGAAAATTCTGGTTCTAACAAAACCTAATTAAATGTTTGATAAATTTGATGATACCTCCTTTCAACTTTATTAGTTCTATATGCATCTAAGGAGCAAGCATAGGGTTGGTGGCTCTTTGAATCTACTTGTTGATAAACACCCAAAATACTTAGAAGGGGGTGAATCAGTATTCCATCAAACCATTTATATAATATCCATCCAAGTAATAACATAATTCTAACTATAACAATTAATGCAATCATGGAATCAACAAAAGATGAAAATACACAAGAACACCATTATTTTACATGGAAAACCCAAAATGGGAAAAACCACGGTGAGGATTAACTCAAAATATAATATACCTAGATATAGAATATTGCAAAGGTTCACTGCCAGAACACACTATCCTTAAAGGCTCACATCTTGAAATAATTTACAAAATAGAGTAAAGCTCACTACCAAGAGATGAATTGAGATAGAATTCGCCTTCCTTGTGCTAGAGTTCATTTTTGGTGAAGCATAGTATATAAAACACTTCCCTGTAAGTATACTTTCTGCTCATGTATAAAACTTCACACATTCATAATTTTTGACTTTCAACCCTTTCCTTATATCACATATTTTTTGCATATTTCTTCCTTCACTTCTCTTCTTCACAAAAATTTCTTACATATATACTGTACGCATTCACTTTCACTAATTACGCCAACCTAATTAGAGAAACTCCATCTCATATCAAAACCAAGTCTATCGGTATTATCCTCAAAATAATATTCAACCTTACACCCAACACAATCATCTAACATATGGTACGAGTCAACATGGACCTAAGATAGATCTATATAGCATTCACAACACATATTTAATCTTCTTAACACCGATTTATAATTAGGTTAGCCTGAGTTTGACCTAAAACATCAAAAACTCCAAATGTATATCTAATCATCAAATGTGTAACACAATAATTTGTTAACACATCAAATTCCCCTTTGGATGACATCAAATAACTTATCTTCAACTCTTCAAGAAAAAATAATCAATCATGAGAAAATTCAGAATCTCCCACATCAAAAACTTATTGTAGTCTTTAGAATAGAACAATGTCATTCATATCTTTTGTATGTGTTCACATATCATCAAAAAACTTCAAGATAAGATGAATCTTGTAGTCACAAATCTATGTACAAATTCTTGTAGTGATATATTTCTTTGAAGTAGAATCTGGACCAAAAACTAGTGTACTAAATCAGCATAACATTGTTTTCCAAACTATTGGTAATTGTATCTTTCCAACGGTGCAGCCAAGTCAACTGAAATCATGTTAGTGGATGCAAATGATGTCAAGATAGAACATAATATCATCTTCTGAATGAATATTACAAAATAAGATAATTCAAACCAAAATACCAGATCAATAGACTTCCATTACTGGAGCAACTACTAAACTATACAAGTAATGTACACCAATGATAATCTTCCAATCTTCCAAATTCTATTGTTGACATCAATTACAACCTTCCAGTTTCCAAAAATCTCCCCCTTTGTCATTGATGGCAACACATGATGTGAAAACCATAAAAAATTCTTCTCAACTTTTCATTTTTCTCCCTCAAAAACTTTTTCACATAAATTTTCACATGTTACCTTTTCTCTTTTCACATGATACCTTATCTCCCCCTTTGACATCAATGAAAAAGTATAAAAAGATATTGAAAGCTTTCATAATTTCCATTACATACTTAAACACTCCCCCTGAGGAGTACATCCAAAAACATCATCTGTGTGTAATCATCCAGAGGTGGTTGTTCCTTGAAGTTTGTTAAGAGTACCTATCCAAGAGGATTTCCCTTCATCCCAGAGCTTATTTTCTTCTAAAAAGGCTCTGCATAGATAATTAAGATCAATTAGGATGTCCTTTCCTTCAACCAGAGTTCTAGGAGTAACATTTGAGTACAAAATCCTGTCAGCCATAGAGAGAGCATAAAAGGAAAGAGTGCACTTAATCTTTATCAGATCTCTAAGATAACCAAATTGTTGAATCATCTCTCCTTTCTCCTTATGTAATGCAAGATATTTTTCATGTAACTTTGTTAAACTATACCAAGTTTAATCATCCAGATCTAAAGTTGGACTAAATTTGTTAGATGCATACTTTATCTATGTCTCAACTATGTCTTTAGCATCCTTGAATCTTTGAATTGCATTAGGCCATGTCCAACAAAATGAGAATAGATTTTTTACCTCTTTCTCAAACTCTTGAACCTCTTTAAGTCTATCAAATGGAATGCTATGTGTAGACTTGCACCTGTCTTCAATTTCCAACAATATTTTTTCTTTGACCGAAGTGACCATTTCACTTACTACATGAATCTTTAGTTCTTTGCATTTATCTATCAATAAGTTTTTTCTTTCCACAATATGTCATGAAGAACTGGAGATAACTCTAGGAACTATCTAAGGATGTGCCTTTCTCCTAGCTATTTGCTTGAGTCTCCCTGGAGCTGGTTTAGTCTAAGCAACTAATGCATGAACCTCAGTAACTTTTCTCTTTTCTCTAGAGTCAGTCATAGATTTTTCGAAGATGAACTCAGAGCATTCAATAATTTCTTGAGTTACTTCAATGTAAGTCCCAAATCTAGGTCTACTAGGATCTTGAGGGCTACTGATTAACACTTCAATATATCCAACAACATAATACTTTTCAATCTCATACCCTAGCTCAAGAATCCATGTGTTTCTCGGTTCAGCTACCTTGATAATGCAGCTATTAGTGGATACCAAAAATGTTATATCATCCTTATATTTTGTGATTAGTTCCCTTGGAATTCTCATTCTTTTGTACATTCTTTTCTGGAATTTTCCAAAGAATGCAGCGAGGGAATCTCCTTGTGCATCCAATTCTCCAATGTTTCTCATTATTTCTCTGATCTATTGCACAACCAGTTTGGTATTTACCCAAACAACTTCTCCTATACTAGTAACTTCTCTCATAAAGTAGAAAGTTAGACACAATATCAATGTTCCATACCTAAATGTGCATTTCTTCTTCTTGATATCATTCAAGTTTTCCAACTGTTATTGTTGGAGCAACTCACAAAGATTATATTCTATATTTTTCTCAACCATTTCTAATGCTAAGTCAATTGTGGAGGTAGGGACATCATTATCACCAAAAAATAGGCATGAAATAACCAAACTTGCATATTGAACTATCGAGTTGTTGATTCCAATACCTATTTTCTTCATAATCCCTTTCCTTTGTCAAGTTTACATTCAGGAGTAGGTCTAGAGGATAATAAACTAGTAACATCTCTAATTGCCTCTCTAGATATCATATACAAATTTTCTAGCCATACAAACTAATCATGAAATCTGCTAAGTGCCAATCTAATACATCTCTTCTCATTGCTAAAATATAGAAATTGATCCCACACATCCAATTTCATCTCCTTAAACACATTGTATTTTGGTTTCAGGGTAAAGTCTTCTCCACTTAATTGTTCAAACTACAATATGTGTGCCTTTTCATAAGTAGGTTCTTCCAATTTTCTATGAACATATATCCCAATGTCTTCAATTGGAATAACACCAAGTGGAACATCTGAAAATGCACCCAAGGGATTGAGTTCTAGGGTTTTAACATGATACTTCTTAAATTATGGTTCTGGTCTCACTAAATTGTCTACGACTTGTGGTGTACCCATTACTTTCAACAAAATTCAATGAATAATTCAGAGGAAATAATGTATAGCAGTAGTAACTTACCTCTTTCCTACACACCAAATCCAAACACTGAACTTTTATTTTATGGAAACACTCTGGTTTCTTCAAACTTTCTCTACATGCTTCTTGTCTTCTACAAATGTTTTTCATTGAATGAATTTTCCTTAACATACTAAATTTTATTTCTTTAATCCCAATTGGTTCAACAATAAATGCTTTTGACTACAAGTAGATGACCTCAAAATTAGTGTATACTTCCATCTTTTCAAGCTCTAAAAAAATTCGTTCTTTGCATATGTGCACCTTAAAATTCCTTTCACATGAGATCTAAAATTTGTTATCTATAATAACTGCATTTATGTCATGACATGACATCATATATCGATAGGGGATATCAATTTTTCTTATTATTGTTCCCCCTTATCCATTGCCTGGATTTAATTTTTGATGGGATTGTCTACATTGAAGGATGACATAGATGAAATTGATACTTTTGATTCTCCTTGCTTTTTAGATTCCCCTTCCTTTTCCAAATCCTTTCCATTTCCTTCTTAACTTCTGTTGTATCAATCTTGATGATTGGTTCATATATTTTTACTGGATAGTCTTTTTTAATATTTCTGCTTTTGCAGTCTCTAGCAAAGTGTCCTAGTTTGCTACAATTATAACAAACAACATTCTTCCATCCACATTGTCCTTTATTCAATATATATCTACATTGGTTAGCCTTGTGTCCAAATAAATTGGAATGATAACAATATTCTTTGAATGGATAAATCATCTTGTTCAACATATGACTTATGCATTCTATATCTTTATGTCCAATTCTTTTGTATTTCAAAACCTGGTTGATGAATGATAAAGCATTTTGATTCATCCCATAATTATGTTTTATTTTATTTCTACAATCTTTTTCTCTATGTCCAAACCTATTGCATGAATAACAGATACCATTAAAAGATAAGTACCTTTGAGCATTGGGTTGTCTGATAGGAATCCTTTTGGTATTGCTTCTTTGATTCTTGATTTTTCTACCATTTCCTTGAGTCTTCTTTTGATTTTCAACTTTGTTAGGAGATTGATTTTATTTTGAACTTTGTCCTTCTACAAATCTCAAACCACCTTTATCCTTGGAAGGTTTTTGTCCTACAATCAATTCATCCAGCCTTGTAGATTTAGTTTTGAATTTTTCCTCATGAGATTTTTATTTCTCCAGATCTGATTTCAGAATTATCACTTCTTCAAGCTTAGCACATTCATTCATTTTTCTTTGAATTTCAGCTTTCTAACATTCCTCAATTCTCCTTTTTTCTTCCAGTTGTTTTTTTAGTCTGGTGATGTCCTCACCTGATTTCTTCAATTGATCATTGACTTCTCTACATCTTTACTGTAGTTTCTCAATGCACTCATTTGCTTCCTTCATTCTATCCTTCAAATATTTATTTTCTTCTTTTGTATGTTTAGCGGGAATCTATTTCAGAGGAATAAGAAATCTCTTATCTCCCATGAATTCGAATTTCAGGATCTTCCTCAAGATGTTAGACTTCTTAAGAGGAACTAGGCTCTAATACCAATTGATGAACACCTGAAATACTGAGAGGGGGGTGAATTAGTATTCCATCAAACCATTTACATAATATCCACCCAGGTAATAGCATAATTATAACTGTAATAATTAGTGAAATCATGGAATAAACATAAGATGACAATACACATGAACACTAATGTTTTTACGTGGAAAACCAAAAATGGGAAAAAGTAGATTGAGGATTAACTCACAATATAATATACCCAGATATAGAATATTATGAAGACTCACTACCAAGAAACATTGTCCTTGAAAGCTCACAGCCTGAAATAATTTACAAAATAGAGTAAGGCTCACTGCCAAGAGATGAACTAAGATAGAATGCACCTTCCTTGTGCTAGAGTTCAGTTCTGATGAAGCAAATTATATAAAACATTCCCTGTAAGTATACTTTCTGCTCACATATAAAACTTCACACATTTGTACTTTCTAAATTTCAACCCTTTTCTTATTTCACATCTTTTTTTCACACTTCTTCCTTCACTTCTCTTCTTCACAAAAATGTCTTACACATATACTGTATGCATTCACTTTCACAAATTAGGTTTACCTAATTTTAGAAACCCCATCTCATATCAAAACCAAGTCTACCAGCATTATACTCAAAATAATATTCAACTTTGTGCCCAACATAATCATCTAACATATGGTACAAGTCGACATACACCTGAGATAGGTCCATATAGTATTCACAACACATATTTAATCTTCTTAACACCAATTTATGATTAGGTGAACCTAAGTTAGACCTAGAACATCAAAAAAATCCAAGCATACATGTAATTCATCAAACGTGTAACACAAAAACTTGTTAACACATCAAATTCTCCTTTAGACAACATCGAATAACTTAGCTTGAACTCCACAAGAAAAAATAATCAATCATGAGGAAATGTGGAATCTACCACATCAAAAACTTATTGTAGTCTTTAGAACATAACACTATCATTCATATCTTTTGCGTGCATTCACATTTCATCATAAAACTTAGAGATAAGATGAATCTTGTAGTCACAAATCTATGTACAAATTCCTATAGTGATATCTTTCTTTGAAGTAGAATCCAGACCAAAAACTGACATACTAAATCAGCATAACATTGTTTTCCAAACTACTAGTAATTGTATTTTTCCAATGGTGTAGCCAAGTCAGCTAAGATCATGTCAATGGATGCAAATGATGTCGAGATAGAACATAATATCATCTTTTGAACGAATCTTACAAAACATGATAATCCAATCCAAAATACGAAATTAATAGACTTCCATTACCAGAGCAACTACTGAACTATACAAGTAATGTACATCAATGACAATCTTCCAAATTCCATTGCTGACATCAATGACAACCTTCCAATTTCTAACACTTGTAAGGATTTATAATAGGCTTCAAAGAGATGGTATGCTAAATTATGTGCGCTATACAAGTTTTTAGATGATCATAAGACTATGCTATGCATTTTTTATATCTTTTCAATAATTCTATGAGTATTTAATTTTCTATTTGTTTTATATTTTTACCAAGATAAATCATCCTTGTGGATAATTCATTCCCCAAGTTCATACCCTCTACATCTTTTTCATTGACTAGCCTACTCCATATTTTGTAACAATCAATATGATACGACAATCTTTCCAATGCCACAAGGCCTCTTAGAATGGTATTTTTTTAATTTTACATATTCATTTCTAAAGAGTGTTTCATTTCCTTCATCAATTTCTTCTACCATAGTTCATAAATCAATAAAATAATTTTTTAAATGACTAACGCAATTCAAGAACTCCTATGTTTGTTGAACATGATTAAAGACGTACCAATTATAAATGTTGTTAGATATGCTAGGCATGGTAATAAACTCAATGCCATAGTGTTAAAATTAAAATGCAATACAAAAATAGCATCAACTATTTCATTGTTTCTGTTTCAACCCATTTGATGTCAAAATCATAAAATATATCAATGACATTGTTGATGATGTTTTCTGCACAACAACAACTCAGACAGAATGTGAAATCCTATCTCCCTTGAAATGTAAATCTCTATCAGCAAGCCTCAAGAGATAACCCCAAGGTCTCTAATGTTAGGTCTTCACAATGCATGAACAACCCAATGATAATATGTGAAAATGCTAGTAATCATAGTGGGACCTTACTACAAGCAAAATATTAAATCTCAATTTATCAGATCTAACAATGTAATGATAATTCAATTCAAAATCTGACTCAATGATAAATAAATAACAAACGATCAAGGCTTTAAAGAGATTTTGAAATCTAATGCTACTCCTAAGATTAACAATGCAAATGATAAACACTGGAATGGACCAATCCCTCAAAACTAATTTCTACTTGACCTAGATGGATCTGCAATCTTGCATAAAATAGTGCAATCTTCTAAGGTGTTAATATTTTCAAATCATGAACATTCATTCAAACAACCCTATTACAGTTGAAATGAACAAATCCTCACAATTGAACCAAGCACAACGAATATGAAGTCTAGGCTAACTTTGCAAAGCAACTAACAATCAGTTGGTTGCGAAAAGTATGGACTAAGGGATTGCTGCAACACTTCAAGTATCAAATCACAAAACTTATTGAATCGAATCTGATCTAAATATTAATCTCCTCAAAGCAATTTTAAAGTTGGAATAACAATAACCATGCAAGACAAGAGAATACAAGTATGGCACCAAATCATAATGTCATTTCTTGCATTCAAATTGTCCACTGTAGAAAAAATTCCAACTTTTTGTTACAATATTTTCTTAAGAATACCTACTCACTATCTTGCCCTACTTAATTTTCTTCTAACTATTTTATTGCTTTATTCTACTTCTATCTTCTAACCCTTACAAATGAGGCAAAATTCCCAATATATAGAATCCCCTCAAAAACCCGTCGGCCCAGGAAGAGTTTCACAATATTAATTAGGCACCACCAGTCAGCTAAGAGAAAGTCAAATGAAATAAAGGAATGCATTAAATGCATGAACTATGCCCAGGTTGGCCTAGGATTCCCAATGTAGCTCGAAACAATGCAAGGCGGGATAATGGGGAAGCACAAATCTCGATGCAGTTGGGCATTAATTGCCTTCCCCTTTGTCTTTATTCTGATCAAGCCTTTCATGGAATTTCAAGAGCGCCCCATCCAAGTCGGCCATAGGTGGTAAAGGAAAAACCCTAAGTCATCTTTCAATTGATGCAATCTCCTCCCTTGATTGTTTTGCCGACCTATCCCAATCCACCTTATAAATTAGGTATTTGTCAATGACAACAATGTATGTGCTGCATCATCTAATTGATGCTCAGTAACAAAATCATCATTAGATGGGGCATAAACAACATGCCACCATTTCCTCAACTGTTCCAAGCTCAAGTACCTAGGTGTGATCTTCCTTCTCCCTGTCACTATCTCACAAAAAGTAATGTAGCCATTATAAACCCCACTTAGGGTGTCATCGATCTGCCTCCTTTGTTTGTAAATTTTCTTCAACACTTTCAGCCTGATTTGCAATGCCTCAAACCACTCCCAAGGTTTGGCAGCCCTGGAGGAAGGGAGAATCTTATCACTTACCAACCTATCCCTGGTGTATTCCATGATAGTTCTTGTTTGCTACAGAAGGAGATCTGTATCTTCCCTATCTTGTGCCAACACCTCCTTCAATCGATCAATAGCCCTCAATACATCCTTCCCAGATGAAAGAATGTCCTTAATAGCATCATCTCCTTTAATTTGCACCCCTTGCAACTAACTTGTAGTGGAAAGAGTGGAGGCTTTCATTCTTTCAAGCTCAGTGATAGTTTCCTTAGGTAAGGGATTTGTAGTAGAAGCAGATGGGTTGATGTACTGCAAGGGCTTCATCAAATCCTCCAAGAATTTCTTAAGATTTTCATTTTCCTTCTTCAACTCATGCTTGGTCTTTATTTCATTCCTCAGCCTACCCACGATGACTGCACTAGAACCCTCATAATCTTCAATATCCTGCTTAGCGGAAGTAGGCCCCAAGTTAAAAGTATGCACATTGTAATCCTTTCTAGCCACATTATCTCTGTTTTTATCTAGTGCAGTGGTGGCAATGTGAACAACTCTATTATGAGCTTCATCTCTTTCAATCGTTGAGATAACCCTAGCCTTCTTTTTACCTTTATCTTTTCCAATCTTAGCTAGTAACTCATCCCAATTCGGTGGACTTTCTTCCACAACAACCTACTTTCTCCTAATTTCATTCTCTAACCATCCAGGAATAGTGGATTGCAATTGCAATTCACCTAGTCTCTCCTCTTGTTGATCCTTAGTCGCTTCCTCACTCAAATTTCATTTCTTAGGAGTTTCATCTGTCCTACCTTCTTTTTCTTCAGCATGCTCATCTTCATGTATAGGTGAGGGAACCTTGACTATTTCTACTTCTACTAGAGGTGATTTAACCTCCTTGGTCCCAACAGGTGACTCCGCATATGCAACCAAAGGAGTCTGCATTATCTTTTCAACTTCTACTTTTGCACTATGGAGATCACCCTCATGGAATTCTTCTTCTTTAGTATTTGGATGATCCTCAACATCCTTTTATTTAATTGGTTTGCTTTGAGCTTCATGAGTGGAAGGCACATCATCATACTGTTCCTTGTGAGAAACCGTTGGAGGGAGGTCCACCTTGGGCACACTATCCCTAGAAGAAGGAGTCCTAGACCTCCTTGTATACACCTTGGAATTCTCCCCTGAACTTTCAACATTTACCATTGGTGGGGTAACTTCTTCCTTCCCTAGCTCGAAGCTTTCCTTCTCCAACAATTTTATGATTTTTCTCCTCTTAGGTATTGGAACATCAATCTCTGGATTATGCTCTTCAATCCCTTTCTAGCTAGACTTCTTAGTTCTTGTCCTCTTCTTAGCCTTTGGCTTTCTCTGCTTTTTTGTTTCCTGGGCCTCTATCTCTTGAACACCTTTAATCTCAATTTTGAAAGGAGAATCCAACTTACCCTTGCCCTTAGGATCCTGCTCGGTTGACTCTTTAGAGGTGGAGTGATGATCCAAATCTCCCATTAGCGCATAGGTGCACTGTACACCATCATTTTCCAACTCCCATAGCTTATGATTTAGCCACATCCTAGTAAATTTGATAACTGGATCCACCAGTTGTTTTAATTTTGTCTTTTCCTCTTCCAACCAATCCACATCACCAATTGGTCTATCTTTTATAGCCTTGTAAGCATGATCCTGGATCAATTTTCCATCATCGTCAAGTTGGTCTGGGATTGCCTTCACATTGTATAGTCAGACTGATTCAACTGGAAGGTGAGAAAACTTCTTCTTTCTGACTTCAAATTCATCACTGCAATTGGCCCAGTAGTCTTCCAAGTTGACCTTATGGCTATACTCTTTGCTGGCCTTCTTTTGAGCTTCTCCTGTAATATCAAATCTGGACCTCTTGGAGTGGAAAGATAGACCAAGGGTACTCATTTCTTCCTCTAAAGCCTGGGCGAAACCAATGGAAGGACAAGCCACTCCAGTGCCAATCCTTAATGGGAAGTCTCCACCAAAACCAGTCTTATGCTTGTCCCTCTTAACAATGGCATCAAAGTCACAAATCTTCCTAGTAACTTCCAGAAGTATGATGTGATTAGTAGGATATCTTGGAAGTCTATATGGATCCCTTTGGCAACCATCAATTCGAATGTAGGAGAAGGTCGGTAACTGAATAAACCATGCCCCATACTTCTTGATGAGTTCCTTTGCTTGATTTGAAATCCTCACATGCTCTGCACCTTGAAGCAATCTAGTAATGTGCATGGTGAATGCATCATTCACCCTCCTATAGCTTGAGCTTCCTAAATACAATTGAGTGTAAACCTCATAGATGATATCCTGTCCAAATTTGCCCCTCGTACTCAATCCTTTATAGGGGTGGAATCTAGCAAGTGCATAGATGAAATATGAAGTCATTATGAAGGTCCTTATTTGCAACACATTGGACAACTGCTCGTGAATTACTTGACTAATGACTCCTACCCAATGGTAGTTAATCTTCTCATGCTCCATCCTAACAATCACATGGCACATCCAATTCTCGAACATCCCAACACTCTTTAATCCCACTACCCTACTAAGAAACGTGATGGCATCATAGTACTCCTTTTTAAACTTTGCTCTGAATAGTTGCTTGGGCAACTTGGAATAGTGAGACTTGGGCTTCTCCAACCAAGAATTGAAAAATTTTTGTGACTTCACAGTCTACTCATTGTAGCACTCCTAAGCTGCCTTTATGTCGAATCCCACCACATGAGACCTGTCGAGCATATCAAATGTCTAGGCAATGGAGACAGGGTTGAGATTTGCCAAAAATTTCCCTTGAGGACCAATAATCCTCTATGTACCACTATCATAGTGCCTTGCACATTCAAGGACCAACTCATAACATTGCACCATGGAAGGGAAACCAGCCACATGGGGCAAACTTGATTCCTTCATTCTTCTAGTCACCAAGGGAAGATCCTCGGCCGCCATTCTTTCCTTAAATTCCTCATAATCCTAGAGGCCGACATTTGTATCAGTGACTTTTGACCAGATAGAAGTGATCTTACTCTCAAGGACCTTGCTCCTAATGTCCAGCTTAATCCTCTCTACATCAGACATCGAAGACCCAGCTGCTGCCTTGCTAGACTCAACCTGCACTCAACATGAAAATCACAGTAAAAACCATAGGAAGGAAACATTAATCCATCAAAACACTATTAGAATCAACGTCATGCCATCAAGGTGTTATTATAATTCATATAAAATTATTCTACTAAACTTCGGGTTTCAGAACCATCCATGGAATCTGAGCCAGAGAGGAATTTCAGAAAATTCTGGGCCAAACGGATTTTAGTGGAATAGTCATGGAAACACCTACTAACAATTAAATTTGATCATTATCAATCAATAAATTTCATAAGAGATCATAAAATAGCATGAATTAGTAATAAAATTCATTGAGAATCACTACCACATCATGCTACTCCCTATTTTATTGCACTTCACCAAATTTCGAGAAAATTCTCCAAAGACAGTTTTCCGTGAAGGCACAGACACTTCACAAAATTCAGAAAAAAAAAAGGAACCAAGGACTTCAGGAAAATCTTGCATCAGAGGAAATCCGTGGATAAGGTAAAAATCTAACAACATGCAGAGTCTGGGGATTCAAAGGAAATCTAGAAAACAGAGGAGATCGGGAAAATTCGGGGTCAAAGGAGATAAGTGGAATGTATGAAACTCTGAAAGTGAGTGGATTTTGGAAAAGCAGATGAAACCGAGAAAATCCATCATAGGTGGATTGTCCTGAGGGAATGGAAAATCCCGTACTGAGGCCAAAAGCCGATTTGCAACATTAAATCGCGATTTCACATACAACATCACATTGATCATGGATTTCAAAAATTTAAGCCTGAGGCAAGCTTAATATGGGCTTTATATAGATTCTCTCAACATTCTAAGCCAATTCGAGAGCACACTCAAGATAAATGGCGATGCCCTAAGTTAAACCCTATAGATCCGCCATTAAAGCACAAATGAGCTTAGAATTAAAATACTTCATTTGCGAATTCTCAACTAGGGGATTACTCACAACTTCTCAAGTGAGTCGCATTAGAATGCAAATAGATAAAGGACCTTAATATTCCCTTGGGAGGTGGTAAATAAAACAATGTTGCGCGACCCTAATCATGAAAATTCCCAAATAATGTAGAGAATTAAACCCAAATAATCCCTATAAGATCGAAGCTCATCCGCAACCATCAATTAAAAGCGAGGAGATCAAGAACATACCTTTGTAAAGCCCAAATCGGTCCCAGAAATAGCGAGTACGAACAGGGGCCATAATGCACAAGAAATCGCCACTAAATCAACCAATTAAAAGCCCAAATGTCCCAAATCGAATAAATAGCTCAAAGAGAAAACTCTAAGGAGGTAGTCCTCAACCCAAATGATGGAAAATAATAAGCATGATGGCATAAAAGACCCCAAAAATCAAGTTAAGTACATCCTTCAAAGCACGTACGAAGACATAAATGCGCCCGACAAGACACTTAGAAAACTCAAGAATCTGAGAACAAGGCAGAATCCAGAAAAATCACGCCCACGTGGAAATCTACAAATACCAAAAATCTCTAAACAACAATGCCCAGCTGGAGACCAAGCGGGATCTGAGAAAATCTGACCAGGGTGGAAAATCCCGAACCCGAGTAAAAACCCAAAATTTATCTAGGACTTAGGATTTTCAACGAATAACCTAGGGAAAACACTTAGGCAGTCAAAATAAGCATTTAAGCACATGCCTAAATAAGATAAAACCTCAAAATGAAAGGGCCAAGACACCAAAATGAAAGAGAAAGAGGATCATTGCCTTCAGCAGGGCGTGTGTGCAAAAACTGCACGACAAATGGTGACTTCTGCTAGAAAAATGCTCTAGAGCATTTGATGATGAATAGAAATCGAGAACCCAGAATCCCTGGTTTCTTTCTCACTACCAAACAAGTAGATCAAAATGGAAAGATTTAAAGAATTAGAACCAAAGGATAGATCGAACCTTCCATAAACTAAAAATCCGAGTGTGTGCATATGAGTTCATTTCCATCCTTAAGCTACTACAAAAACCAAGTTCAGTCAAGTCAGGCTACGTAAGGATTCTAACTTCAAAAGCAACTTGGATAGGGCCTTGTTGCTAGTTAGGCATCCATAGCCCCGACGAGGTTATCGTTGTGACTCTCCTGAACATAGCTCTACTACCAGCTAGGCATCTATAGCCCCGGTAGAGATATTCAGATACCCCTGATAAGCTGAATTTATTCTTTTAACTTTCAATATTTCATTTTCCTTTCTTTTGATATTCTTTCTATGTCACTTTCATTCCAACCTGTGAACAATGAAGTTCACACTCAGGGATGAGAACCACAGTGGCGTTGAAGCAGAAATAGGATTTTTCACCTGGTAAAACTTCACAAGGATTCTTACAGTAACATTAGGATTTTTAAGATGTATGAGAGATATAAGATTTCAGAGTACTTCAAATTCAAATCAAAGCCAGTGACCAATCTTCTATAAATATGACATTAAGACTGTTGACAATAGTAAAGACTTCAAGCATCCTCTCAAGATGCAAGACTTCAGTCCACCAACAAAATACTTAGAACAATTCTAGAAAATGATATATTTGCCATGCAGGTGTGACACGTCCAGGTGAAAACAGAAAAACCCCCAAAGCAAGAGTGAGAGCAAAAGAAACAAAACAAAACCCACACAAACCCAAAACAAACAAAAAGCAAAGCAGAAAGGGAAACCTAATCTAACTATATACAAGACGATAGCTAAAAATAGCTCAAGACCGAAAATAATGCTTCAAATACTATCCATTGATAGGCAGCGGGATATCCTCTCTAATGAGAGTTTTCAAACAAAAAGCATTATCTCTTAGAATCTCTAATATCTGGTAAGGGCCAAGCCAAAGTTTATCAAAATTTCCATGCTCTCCCTTACAGTCATGGGCTTTATCGCAGTAAAGTACCAAGTCAGAAATCCTAAAAGCTTTAATCTTGGCTCTTTTATCAAACCATCTCTTGACTACCCCTTGATGTTTGGCAAAGTTTTCTAGGGCTTCGTCTCTCTTTTCCTCAAGGTGTAACAATTCAGCAAGTCTAGCCTCATGTTTATCTCCCTCCTCATAATAGTTATTAATGAACTGCAATGTGGGGATCCTTAACTATATGGGAAACACAGGCTCTAATCCATAAACCAGGTGGTAAGGTGATATCCCTATGGAAGTTTTATGTCTTGTGCGATCTGCCCAAAGAGAAAATCTAAGCTGGGTATGCCAATCCTTCGGATTTCTTCTTAACAGTTTGCAGATAACAGTTAGGAGGTTTTTGTTGGAGGACTCAGCTAGACCATTACCCTAAGGATAATAGTTGGATGCAAATTTAATGACAATCCCATGATCGAAAGCCCAATTAGAAAACTTTAATGATGAAAATGCAGGAACATTATCACATACCAAATATATAGGACATCCAAAATGATTAAGAATACCTGATTTGAGAAAATCAATTACCACATCTGAAGTATAGTTCTTGCAAGCAAGAGCCTCAGTCCATCTTGCAAAATAATCAGTGACAGTAAGGATATACTTGTGACTAGTAGAAGAAGGCGGATTGATTGGACCTATGAAGTCCATCCCCCATTGTGCAAAAGGTTTTACCTCAAAAACTAGTTGAAGTGGGAGTGCTGCATACTTCTCTTTTGCTGCTACAGTCTGACACACATGACAAGTTCTGACGTGGTTGTATGTGTCCTTGAAGAGTGTAGGCCAGTAGTAACCAACTCTAAGAATCCGGTTTGCTGTAGAAGGTGCTAACCCATGGCCTGTACTGTATTTGTCATGAAATTCCAACATAACTCTTTCAGATTATGTCCTCCCTAGGCATCTTAAGTACACACCCTCATGATTTTTTTTGTATACGATAGCTCCCTTCAACATGAAACCATCACTCTTTAAGCGTAATGCCCTTCTTTGTACTACATTAAGATGATCAGGGCATCTCTGAGTTAGAAGATAATGAACAATATCATCATACCACTCGCTAAGAGAGACATCCTCCAAATTATAACTCTGAGCTGTAAGGTTAGGGCATGTCTCTGCCATTGTCTTTGTAAGTCCTTGCCCTCTTACCAGCTTCATGGGCTGAATCTCAATATCATACTCTTATAACATGGTTACCCATTTGGCTCTACACTCCCCTAGCTCATTTTGCATTAGTAACAGCTTGACCGCAGTGTCAGGGACTATTGCAAAAACTTTGTTTCTAGGGATATAGTGTCTGAATTTCTTTACAGCCCTGATGAGGGCATAAGCCTACTTTTCCACACTTGGGTATCTTAGTTCTACATCTTTTAATGGTGCACTCATAAATACGATGGGATGTTCATTTCCTTGGTCAAACTTCTAAGTTAACATAGCTACACATGAATGATCAGAAGAAAACGAATATATATAAAATGGTTTAGCACAATTTGGACTTACCAAAATAGGAGCCTCAACAATGGCACTTTTTATCTCTGCAAATGCTTCATTTGCTTCTGCATTCCATTCAACTTTGGCCTCCTATTTTAACATTGCATTCAATGGCTTAACTATTTCAACGAATCCAGTGATGAACTTCCTCACAAAGTTGATCTTGCCAAAGAATGATTTCATTTCCTTTTTGATGGTAGGTGGTGGAATCTTGAGAATGGACTCTATGTGTTCTAGATCAATGGCAATTCCCTTTTCAGAGATAACATGTCCTAACAACTTCCCTTCTGTTACTCCAAAGATGCATTTTTTTGGATTAAGAGATATTCCAAACTCCCTACATTTTTGAAAAACTCTGCACAAGTATGAGATATGATCACCTCTTTTCTTTGAAAAGATAGTCAGATCATCCATATAAATGATGATGCACTTATCAATTGTGTCCTTAAAGGAAATGTCCATGGCTCTTTGGAATGTGGCTCTAGCGTTGATCAATCCAAAGGGCATCCTTCTGTAAGCAAACGTGCCCCACTTGGTAGTGAAAGCAGTCTTGTGTCTATCTTCATATTGCACCATGACTTGATTGTATCCTGAATAACCATCCAAAAAGGATATCATTTGAGATCCATTAACAATCTGCAGTACTTCATCCAGTGAGGGTACCGGATAATTATCTTTTTGTGATGCTTTGTTTAGGTTTCTGAAATCTACACACAACCTAATCTCACCATTTTTCTTCCGCATTGGCACCAAGTTTGCAACCCAAGTGGAGTTTTTGACTAGAAATATGATCCTAGCAGAAAGCAATTTCTGCACTTCCTTCTGTATTATGGGTTCTAATAAAGCATTGATAGGTCTTTTCCTTTGTCTAAAAGGTTTTACCCATGGGTTGAGAGGGATAATATGGGTTATGATCGATGTATCATAGGTCTTTAAGTCTTTTTAACTCCAGGCTATCACATCTGGATATCTGTGTAGTGCATCGATGATTCCTTGCCTCTCTTTGGGAGTGCACACCTTGCCAATAAAAACATTCTTAACATCATCCTGAGTTCCCATATTAAATTTATCACACTGTCTACTAATGGACTCTTTCCTAGTATCATGTTCCTGCTCCTTGACCTTGTCTAAATCAAAAATCCTTTCTAATTGCACCATTCCCTTGGGAATAGTGTTGGTCTTCAAATTGATGACCCCTTCAAGGTCCATCTTTGCTTCTTGGAGCTCAGTTTCATCAATGATTTGAGAAGAAAAAACATTTGTATTTGTGATAAAATCTAAAATATGCTTATCATCTTCAAATACCTAGAAGTTAGTAACATTATCAGGTACTAAGGGTACTGTGGTCAGTTCCACAGTAAATTTCTTTAGTCCAAAAAGGGATAGAGGTTGCAATGTAGTGGCTGCCTGGGCCAAGGAGTCAGCTGACTATCTTCTGGATCATCATTATTTTTAGCTGATTCATCATTGTCTTTAACTGTTTCCACTAGGGCTTTAGTACCACTAGACTCTGCTGTGAGGCCATTAGACACTGTATGCAACATGAGGACCTCCTCCACATCTAACACCTCAAAAGGAGTTGTAAACACATAATTTCCCATACTTACTTCTGATATCAGAATCTCTCTTGAATTTTTTTTATATTTTGTAATCATGTATGCCATTCTGGGTTCCCTTTCAATTTTGATCTGGTTAGGCACTCCCTTCCATGGAAGCCACATGTGAGAATGGTCAGTCGAGACATCCATTCAAGGCTCTGGTGAAGTCCCTTCCCAAGATTAAGCCATAAGCAGCAGGGATGTCAGCCACTTGTATATTGATAACTTGTTGGATTTTAGGATCAAAAGCCACCTACATATGAATCATATTTAATTATCCTACAATGTTGACTTCAGTCTTATCTAACTAAGTAACTTTATTTTGTGAGTCAGCTGGAGTTATACCCATAGTTCTATAGACACTGAAGGGCATAACATTGGTTGAAGCACCAGAATCCAATAAATAATTATGCAAATCCTTACCGAATATGTAGATAGAGATCAAGAATGGAGGTGTGTCTTTTTTCCCCTAAAACAGAGTTAGAGGGGTATCTACTTGAGCAACCTGAGCTTTGTCCTTCTCCCTTCCTTTATCCCCAGTAGGAATGTGAACTTGGCTATGAATCTTATTTTGCTTTCCTACTGATTGAGAACTAGATGATCTATTAACATTTTCACTAATTGGTATATTTTGTGATATGGAATTTTTATTATAGGCCCTTAGAACTACATTCCTAATGATGGGAACTCTTAGCAATTCAAATGCAGATAAACTCACCTTTAATTTTCTAAGTTCTTCAACAATGTATAGAGCTAATTGTTCTCATTCAGATCAGTAGGGATCTCCTTTGGGTATTCCATCACCTTGTCCTTGCTTGTATCAATACCTTTCCCTTTTGACATGTCCATGTGTCCTTGACCTTGAGACAGATATTGAGTAGACATCTGAGGTAGTGACGGATTATTGCTAGCATTAGGATCTGGAGGCGTGCTGAAATTGTTCGATGGAATAGAGGTAGTGAAGGGTTCCCCAGCCTGTGGACACCTGTGTGGAAACTCCCTCAAGTTGTACTTCTTGATAAGTCTATGAAAGGTATGTACTTCTTCCACATAAGCCTCTTCTTCATCTCTAGGACCATTATCATTCAATAGGTTCTCATCAAATAACTGTGTCATTTCATCTCCATTGCATACCTGGTCTGCTTCCTCATCCAACTGGTCAGATTCCTCTTTAGGTACATTCTCCTTACTTTGTGCAAAAGGAGCATGATTCAACATCAACACTGGTGAATCATAAGGATTGGATGGTACTATTTCCTGACTCCCTGCATTGTTCTCTACTTTGTACTGAAAGCTAGAAGCTGATGTTTGGAATTCTTGACAATCTAACTCAGAATGCTGACTCATTTTGTGGAGCCTACACCATCACTACTGGATTTGACACCATTTTCTGATGGGCGTTCATCAGTCGTTCGAAAAATCTTTGTCAGAAGAGTGATGTAATGGCGAAAATCTTTCCATCGCTATTTTTTCGTCATAAGGCTAACGACAAATTAAACATCGAAATAACGGTGAAGAATCATCGGTCGACGACATCGTGAAATACCTCAAGATTTCATTGGAATATCGACAAAAACTTTGTTTATCCACTAATGAATTACACCAGAAGTTCGTCACTGGTTTGACGAAATGGGCAAGCAGTAGTGTCGAAACAACAGAAGACATTTGTCGAAATTGCGACGAAATAGGCAAGTAGTAGCATCGAAACAACACCAAAAGTTCATCAAATGTGCGATGAAATAGGTAAGTAGTAGCGTCAAAACAACACCAAGAGTTTGTTGACTTTGCAATGAAATTAGCAAGTAGTAGCATCAGAAGAACACCAAAAGTTCATCGAAAGTGCAACGAAATGGGTAGGGAGTAGTGTGGTAGCAATGCCAAAAGATTGTCGGAAGGGCGACAAAATGGGCAGGGAGTTATGATGAAATCGTCGTCACAGCTATAGCAACTTTGTTGAGCCTTTTTGTTGATTCGTTGGTGGTTGTCATCGAAATTGCGACGAAGAAGCAATTTAAAAAATATATATATATTCGTGGAAATGTACCATTGCGGAGACTGACGACTGATCATACATACAGACTGTATATTGGTTTGATGCTTCAAATGATGCATTTCTTATATTAAAAAGTGCATTACCTTATTGAGCTTCTCTTTTTTTTGAGTATAGTTTAATATTCTCTACTTAACAAGGCCAACCACGTGATGGTGGAGGCTCATTTGGCCCCTCCCCCCACTCACATCACTTTCAATTCCCCATACCCAATCATATAACATTAATCATTGATTTATCCATTAATAACATATAACATTCATTCATTCATCCATTAATAACATATAACATTCATTCATTAACATATAACATTCATTAATTACCATATTCACATTCATTCATTAACATATAATATTCATTCTTTCAGTTTTTACATATTATCAAAAATATGGTTGTCATGATATGATTACAATCACTTTTTTTTGGTTTCTTTTTCAAAGCTACATAAAGCTAAAGTGGAGTATCATTTTCTAAATCAATATCTGTCAACCCTTTAGTTGTTCTGCCCTCTGCTTGTGATCTTAATGTACGCGTAGTTGTCTGCTCATGACATGGATGCCGCTTCAAGGGGGGATCTGCTGCAATAAGAAAGAAATGTTAAACTGATATGTTTTATTATTATTGTTACAAGTATTTGATTAATTAAAAGAACATTAGAGTGGTTCTCAATACCTGATGGGTCCACATCATGTTCCTGAACTCTTGTTATAGACTCATGCTCAACATGTTGAACACCCTCTAAATCCTAATCTGTAGTTGAAACACGAAAGGTTGCATTAATTAATACACCAATTGAAATTAAATATGTTTAAGAGAACATGAGGGTGGTCCTCTTTACTGATGGGGCCACATCATGTTCCTGATTTTCTCTAGCCTGATCATGCTCAACACGTTGATCACGGTCTACATGCTCTAAAGTTGAAACATGAAAGGTTACATTAATTAATACACCAATTGCAATTAAATATGTTTAAAAGAACTTTAGAGTGGTCCTCTTTACCTGATGGGGCCACATCATGATTCCTAATTTTCTCTAGCCTGATCATGCTCAACATGTTGATCACGCTCTACATGCTCTAAAGTATTGGGATGCACACATGACCTTCATCTACACGTGCATCCCACCCTCCCACTAGGCTGCATTCGATGTCATGCGTTATATATTATCATTGCTTGAATGTTTAAAACAAATAGGCATGTAATTAATTTATGGTGGAAATTAATATTGAATAGATTGCACAAGTATTCAATTTTAAATAAACTTTATTGAGTTTATTTACCTGCGTGTCAGATGCAATGGAAGATTGTGTTTGTCTAGTCAAGACTCTTAAGCGTTCAACCACGGCTCCATAGCCTTGCTAGAAGGAAATCTTTAGGTCCTCTTCTGTGGGAACTCTGTTGAATTCAGAGCCCTACATTTTTGCAGAAGATCATGAATTTTGCTTCTATAGTGTGATAAAACCAAAATTGTTTTCAATTTATTATAATTTGGATGCAATATTTCATTTATTGATACTTACAATTCGTGCAGCTAATTTCATATAACCACCAAAGCCAAGTTTGTGTTTCCCGTGCTTTTCTAGTCTTTCCTTTGTTGCCTTTGATGTGTTGGGCAGCCTATGAAAAGTTTGAAATACTTTAGATTATGTAAAAAGAAAGATTAATCAGTATATAATTACATTGTTGATAGTATCACACATAGCATACTACTTTTTTAAAAAAATTTAATGGCATTTCCATAGCATACAGACATTGAGAGCATATAAAATACAGAGTTCAATCCATGAATTATAGAAAATAGATTTTTGTTGGTTATATTCATATCACTGATTACATTGCACAAAACATACTACAACTACATAAATATCAGATGGTGACAATTGTCTATGCTACCACATTTTTCATACATGTCTACCAAAGGATTTTATCAAATAGTTCATTGCCTTGCTGCTATGGCTAAAAGCCTAAAATAGGTGCTTTCAAACAAGCTATGGATGCTTGGGAAAATCTATCAGAAACAAATAAGTAAAGCAATAGCATAGACAAGGTGAGTGAGAACTATTTCAAAATACCTCAAAGAAATGGTCTCATGGTGATGGAATGCCATGAGAATCCATAGAAATTTGCTTGTCATGGCATTGGATTATGGCATTCCATCACCATGAGACCCACATTTTTTTGAAGCATTTTCAAATAGTTCACTACCT
>VDFB02000013.1:134620240-134742867 GCA_007258455.2 Sequoia sempervirens | reverse complement strand
TTTTTTGGCGATTTTGAAGTTTGAAACAGAAAAAAATCATTGACCAAAAACTCAATGATTTTTTCAAAAAATCAGGGAAAAAATCATCCAGCCTACAATTTTTTTAAAAAATCATGATTAATCGGGATTTTTTGCAAATTTATGCTTCTATATCACATACCTTCCTTGGCTTGGTGGTGTCTTTCCTTTTTTCTTTTCAGCCTTCTCCTTTCTATTGGACACCAGGTCCTTCCACTCTCCATCCGAAATCATGGGGGGATGCTCATACTTTTTGTTCTTCTCTAAATGTGACCTATATTGGTCCCTCGCATAATTTAGATAGGTACCAATTTTCTTAAGGACCTTGGTTTGGTTGAATGTTTTATCACCAAACAGCACAACTAAACAGTTAATGAGCTCATCTTTTAAATCTTCATTTTGGGCATTCCACCATGTACGTATGGTGGGCCCGAAGAGCTCCAATGTAATATCACTTAGATGTTTATAAAAAATATCATTTCCTACAAAATGATCATGTGATCAATTATCTAAAAAGAGTGATCAATAAGTAAATTTCAATTGGATTATATAGAATAATAATTAAAACATTTTAAAGTACCTGGGACCTTCTCTATCTTTATGGGAACAAAGTTTTTAGTCACCACAAGTGTGACCGGCAATGTTCCCGTACAAGTAATATGCGAAGATCCAAGAAATGCTGCTAAAACATCACCAGTACCAGTGGCCTCTGCATCCCCAGGTACATGTCCTAACACATGTTCTAGTATGTGTTCGCTGCCAGAGGGTGCGTTAACAGATGCTTGCATGGTATGTGTTGTCGACATTTCAAATGATAATATAGGCACAGATGATGGGGTTAGATAATGTGATGTATGCCTAGGAAGATCAGGATGGACACTTGTACCAACCCTTACTCCTTGGGAAGCACTTGCAGTATCCTAATCATGGCCAGGAGCATCATGAGGAGGCAAATAACCCTATAAAAACAACACATATTTTAGTTCATGACATAAAAGAGTACAAAATATAAAACCATGAATGAACTTATGTTATAATTAAAGACCTCATGACAACTTACTTGCAAGTTTTGTAATCTCTCGTCAATACTTAACCCTCTCTCTTATCTCATCTATTTGAGGCATTTTGAACATCAATAGTCATTTCTTCATTGCATATTTTCATGAGCTTCTTTATCGTATCAAAAGGGTTTGCTGAATAAGCCATGTCATCATCAGAAAATACAAACTACAACTCACTAAGGATGCTCTCCTCTACTGTTGGTGCCTTTCCCCGATCAGTTGACTGCAACAATAATATTAAAAAAATATTATCGAAATTAACCCAAAAAAACTTATGAAAAAAACATAATAATAAAACATTTTCCTCAGTATCTAATTTGTACAATTACAATGAGGTAAACCTGTCGGTAGAAGCGGCTGAAGATACATCGCGATCTGTGCTCTAGGCCAGAGCCTTCTCCGTACGATCAATGTCCTCTTGTGACAAAAATTAAATATAAAAAAGCATTACCAAAATGAAACCAATAGACTTATGAAAAAAAACATAAGAATAAAATGGTATATTGGAGTCATTAATTGGAGGTTGGGTAAAATGGTGTATAGTACATACCACCCCCATAGTAACTATGTTTGTAACTAAGTGATTCAAATTGTAATCAATTAGCAACTCTTCCCCTGCAGTTATTGATTTTATCGCACATACGAATACACGGTTTCCCTCGCATGCCTCGAATATGCAATTGGGTTGCTTATTTCATGACCCAAGTCATGTACTATTTATAAACCCTGCAATATTCCCTTATGCTTTTGGCCTTCCATCAATATACATAGCCACTTGTTTATTTTGATCCTTATCTTTTAGTTGTATATAATTTGCTGACAGTGCATACCTATGCATACTTTGTGTATATCGAACTAGTTGCATCCAATGTTTGTAATTGTAATAGGGTCCAACATACTTCATCAATTCAGTAACTTTGTCATAGCAGACCTTTATGCCGTCCATGCAAAATAGGCCCAAACCATGTAATGACGATGGTGCTATGCAATATATCCTCTCGTTGACACAAAAATCGGTGTTTATTGGAAGGAGTTCCTTGGGTACCCATTGTTTCTATAGATGTTTGTACCTCAAGGGCACCTCGACGTCGCCTATGCTCTCATCATCATAAGAACATGACCCCCCTTCAGGAAGAAAAAATTCCATGCATTTATGGAATTTTCTTCTAATCTTTTGACCTCTAGTTGATCTCCCTCTTTTAGATATACTACATGTCTCACTTTCCTCTTCTCTTCCTAAATTTCCCTCGCTCAAGAAAGACAGATCTGACAAATACCTATTTGGTGGTACCTACACTCGTAAGGATGTTGGATGAAGTTCTTTCAAAGTGATGTGATCCCAAGGTGACATTATAATTAATCTATCATTTCAACGCTAGAATTTCATAGGTTATAAGGTAATCAAGTCTTGATAGATTGCAAGCTATTGTTACTACCGTCCAAATGTGTCCATCACAAGTCAAATCTACTTAACATTTTAACTCCCAAACTTTGTAACAAGTGTTAAATGTGACTATGGTCCGCCAGTTACCCAACCAAGGCCTCAAATGTATTATCTAATTGTAATCAAAGGACTTTTTCTCTTCATTCAATTTAATAAACTTGAAGGGAAACACCACCAAGTGGTTTATTGGACACCTACATGACTAAAAATAGAAGCAAATTAACATTTAATTTCCATATGTCTAAGTGGTTAACGGGGAGGGAGTGTGTACTAGGCCTGATTAAGTTATCATAAGTTTACACTTTGGCAATAATTTTTTTTTAAGTCATTAAATCTTCCTATGTCTAATTGCTAGGAGATTAAAGGTATGTTTTAAGGTAGGATGATTGATGAAAGAGCCCAAAGACTAGCCTTTCTCCATGGTATCTAGGTACACATAGCAGTTGTCTTCTCTTATATGGTTGGACATGATTTAAAGAACTTAGCTAGGAATTATTCATTTAACCTAAGGTTTTCTCATAATGCCATCATTGGAAAAGTATGATTAAATTCTTCTATTATGAAGAATTGGTCTATGTGCCTCTAGTAATCACTATAAATGTTTGTAAGGATAAAATGACTAATTGCATCAAGTAGGAGAGAATCAACTTTGAGTTCTTCAAATATTATATTCCTCTATTCATAAATTTTAAGGGTTGTGTGTGGAGGAGGTTATCACTACCAAGAAGGGAGGAGACCTTTCCTTATATTATTTTATAATTTTCATTATTCTTATTTATTTTACACCTATATTTACAAATACACATACATATGCATTTATTGTTTTTATTTATTTCTCATGTAGTTTAATAGTTTGATTTGATGGAGCCTCAAATTTAAGTCCTTGGTTTCCTTTTGTTACTAGTTTGTCTTGATTATTTGGAAGGTACCTGAGGCTGGAATTTTGCTTTGCTTCCATGAAACCTTGGTGTTCTATCTTTGGGTTGGGTTTTTTCTATTGTTACCTTTAGAGGAGGGGTTCTAAAAACAACTTATGTCCCATTGAATCGTCTAGGCCAAGCCCCTTTTTAATAAATATGCTAAATATTTTGCCTACCCCTTTTATTTATTAAAGTTTGGGTCGGTCCGTGCCTCACGCTTTTAAAACAACATTGAGTCATCGACCATCATTGCCCTAGGCAGTGTCCCTTTCCCCTTATTTTCTTCTAAGTATTTTTAATGTTTTGCAGGGGTTGTTTTGATGACGATTGATTTCGCTATGGTTGATTTTGACCGTTCCCTGTGATCTCGCGATGACACCACCGCTGGTTGTTTGGTGATTGCGATATCACGGGCGGGCGCCATGTGTCCCAGTTTGTCGATGCTGAAAAGAGTAAAAAAAAAGTGTTTAATATGTGTATCAGACTTTAGTGCATTATGGAGTGGGTTACTACACCACATGTGAGATGCACATGCTCATGATCAATGACAGTGTCTTAACCTTGTTGAAAAAAGCTGCTCGACAGATAGGTATTGATGCTGCTTCTTGTTATGTATGATCGTGATCACCGATGAAGGGAATCAATGGTTGCTTGCTATCACATAATCCTAAACTTAAGGGAGTTTAATGATCATGATATCATGAGCAGGTGCCACGTGTATTCTTTTGGTGCTGCATATTATGGTGGGTCCTTGATAATGACGTGGAGATGTTGTCACCTTCTTTGAAGGTGACTGTTCGATAATTTGATAGAAACAAGAGATTGACGGCGAAGATTTAAATTTGTGTGAAATACAATTGAAGCCATTGGCGCGGCATGCAAGTAAGATTTAATAGCGGACAAGACGTCTTTTGGCCATTTCTCATAAATTCTAAGAATTCAATTTCAGGCTATCTTCACCACAAAGGTGTTCAAGTGTTTTCCAAGCGGTCCACAAAGATAGAGTTTTTTCAAAGCAATTACAATAGGGGTTGATTTTCTGTAGGGTGCAAAATCCCGTGAGTTACTTTCTTTATCACTATTTCTATTTGAATGTGATTCTTGTGGTGGGTTGTTTTGTGTTGGTCAATGGTTTTCTAGATTAAGGTTCTAGGATTACTAGTTCTTTTGAATTATGGGAAATTGCAAAATTCTACTATAATTTTGTTTTGGGTAGCCCTAGTTTGTTCACAAATTTGATCTTAGGACAAGCCTTGGTTGTTTGAAATGGCGCCACTAAAGCAGCATTTTGGCCATATTGATTATTTGCAAAGGAATCTATACGACGATTTCCTTAACCAATTCCCTTTGTCAACAAATGATAAGAAGAGGGGTTTGATCTTAATAAATGGGACAACTTTAGGTGAGGGATTAAGATATAAAACCTATAACATTGCGGATGCTAGGGTAGAAATGACGGGCTTGGAAATGTTTAGGAGATGGTATGGGTAGTGAAATATGTCTCATCCTTTTTCAAATGGTTGGAGATATGATATGGGAAAACTTGTGGTGCCGAATGTATTTCTTGATGTTGACCTACTCAGGGCAGTGGTTGCATGATATGATCTCGTCACAAGGATTATCAGGGATAATGATGGCAGGGTTTTACTGAATATAAATGCAGATGAGATTTGGCAGGTTTTTGATTTAAGTGAATACAACTCATTCTTGGTCCAGATAGACCTTGATGAAATGGAACCAGAATATGCCAGGGCACAACCTCTTTTTCAGATTAAAGTTGTTTCCTCCTCATCTAGCCAAGGTGGGCAGTTCAATGATTCACATCAGCCCAACTGACCGGGAACCTTTCAAGTTGAGTTGTTTTGCTAATCATTTCTTGGAAACTTTTTATTCACTTTGCCAAATTTTAGGTTTCAGCCCTAATACCGAGATGCCCATTGCTTATATGTTTATGGGGGCTCAAATTTAGCATCCTAACTTTTCTATAGTGTATGACTATGCTTCTTTCCTTGCTGAAAGAATACATGAGGCTTTGCTAAACTTGTATGTGGGGGACACTAGTACTCCTTTCTTTTGGTACTCCTTATGAATGCATATGTTCTTGTACAAAAAATATTGATTTCTTCTTAGAGAAAATGGAGTTGAGGCAGGAGATGAATTGAGAAAAATTACCAGTGCAGGCTTGGAGTGCAGACTTGTCTTACAACAAGGGAGATGCCAGTTTTGTATAGTTTGATAACTGCTTTGCTTCCAGGCTTAGAGCTAGACGGATGGTGAATGTGCCAAGGATTCCTAAGGATTTGCACAACTTCCTTTGACCCAAAGTGAGGAAGCCTTATTTGAAGGTGTGTCATAATTGGGGTGACATTATTCTATACCCTGTAAGCACTATCCTAAGGGTTTATGGTTTCCAGAGAGCTCCTCATATTCTTCCATTTAATGTACCATCAAGAATGGGATTTACAGAGGTCATGTGGCAACTAGGTTGCATTCATGAAGATAATTTGATAAGAAAAGGAAAAGGGACTTTGTTCCCTGATTATACTGTTGTTTCAGACATTATTTTTTCCAAGGGAGGATGGGTTCACTTTGATAGATATTTTGATGACTACTATTTGAAGAGTGGATCTAGGAGGTAGCATGACCTTGAGGGATTCTTTGCCCTATTTAGGCAAAGAATTAAGGGTGGCAAGTTTACTCATGTTTTCAATTTTCCTAAGAATTTGATTAGAAATGAGTTCGATTTGAGCCAACAAGAATTAAATAAAGAGAAGTGGATTGCTTATGAGAAAATGTTGGCCATGGTGCATAAACTGGATCCAAAATATGATCTACTGATGGAGTTCACTCCATTTCATAAAATAATTGATTTCTTGATGAATAATTTCAAAGAAATCATGAGCACCCTAAGAACCAAGAAAATAAACTTGGAATTGGACTGGGGAATTCAAGGATTAGAGGTGAGGCCTGAAGAAACAAGGCCCACCTATCAACCACCAGTAGACAGGCCTCTATACAAGAGGAAGAGAGATGATAGTAGTGATGAAGGAGATAAAAAATGGAAACAAATAATGAAAACATTATCACAACCGAGTCATGGGATTAGGAAACTTGGGGGAATAAAGATTGTGGATCTGGATTCACCATCTAGAAATGACCCTATAGAGCTGCCATCAGAGCCAAGCCTTAAGAGGCGAAGATTTGAGGAGTCACAAGAGGCTCTGGTGGATGAAATAATCGTAATTGATTAGGACATGCAGGTTGGTATCCCCTCCCCTCCTAGATCAGCACAATTGGTGTTAACTGATATGGATATAAAAGGGCAGTTTGTACAGGATGCCAGGACGGTGGCTTGCAGAGCGTTCTTGGATGATGATTCCTTCATGAAAACTCTTGTGTTCTTGTAGTTGATCTGGAAGATGAAATTTGAAGAATATCAGGATAAATGCAAGACCAGGAGGGAATCAAGACCTGATAGGTCTGACCAGAAGAATGATGATGAAGTCAAAGTTGAATTAATGGAGTAATTCAAAAGCATCACTCCTAATGAAGGAAGGAAACTTGTATCTCAAGTTGGTGTCTTACTCCTCCCTCAATGGGACATAGCTGATGCTGTAGCATTCAATGCTATTGTGCATTCTAAGCATCCTATGCAAAGTAGTGAAGAAGAAGTCAAGGCAACTCTATAAGACTCTACTTTTAGTGAGGAATATGAAACTTTAGCCATATAAGCACTGGCACCTCAAGGTAGAAAACTAAATGTGGCTGATATTAGCCCAAGTTTAAGGGGCGGGCTCATTATCAAGAGAGCTTCTGAAACCTCAACAACAGAAGCCACAAGCCTGACACTGAATGTGGCCAAATTGGCCTAGAAGAAAGCTGAAAGAGATGAAGCTAAAAAGAAAAGCTTGATGGAAAAGTACAATGCAATAATTGGGGAGTATAGTAGAATGCAGTAGAAAAATGTTGAGCTACAGTCTGAAGTATATAAATTGAGATACAGGCAGGTGGGAGAATCCTCCAGTGCCTCTGCTATCAGAGCATTACCTACTACTTTGGGGTCATTTCCCCCTATTATCCCAATCATTTCTACTACTGGATCCTTAATTCAGACACCTGCTAATAGCCCTACACCAGGGCCAGTCAAAGAGGAAGATGAGTATTCTGTAGATCCTACCAAAAAGTGGATGATGAATAAAATCACAGAATTACAGGCTGCCCTAAGGGCAAGTGAGGATGGTGCTATGGCTAAACACAATGAGGTGGTTGACACTGTTTTGAGGCATTTAAATGAGAAGGTTGATTCTAGATTTTCAACTGTACATTCTTTATATTCTTTATTCTTGGGTGGAATACAAAATATTAACAGAGATCGGGAAGTGGTTCTATCTCTGGTTGAGAAGTGGATCCCTCATGCCACTAATTTAAATGTTATGTTTAAGGCTTCTAGATTTGATGTAAATAACAGACCCCATTCATTAAAGCCTACTCAAATCTTTGTGAAATCATTGAAGGGATTCTAGGCCCTACCTGATGATTTGAG
The DNA here is from genome assembly GCA_007258455.2 of Sequoia sempervirens. Taxonomy (NCBI): domain Eukaryota; kingdom Viridiplantae; phylum Streptophyta; class Pinopsida; order Cupressales; family Cupressaceae; genus Sequoia; species Sequoia sempervirens. The sequence goes on along the minus strand of VDFB02000013.1, from coordinate 134,734,881 downwards.
TAGGAAAATTAGAGAACTAGTAAAAAGTTTTGATGATTGGAATGACACTTTTCTGCCAAATGTAATAGATGCACAAGGAAATATTAAGACACTGCAGCAGTGGCAAGATAGGGCAGAAGAGGTTATTAATGCACAAATCAAATTGATTTGTGATGACTCAGACCATGACTTGTTGGTAAGCAGCATGGATAAAATAATTAATACTAGCATGTTCTTAGAGTCATCTAAGAGGGAGGCCAACCAGGTTGTGGTGAAATTCACACCTTACAATACCAAGGTGAGGGAGGTGGTGAATTTTAATTGGACAATGGATGAGGAATATCAGAATTGTGTGGACAAGTACTTAACCAAAGAGGAGTGAAATGGTGTCTATTACTAGCAACTGACAGCTTAGTAGTTATATTATAACTGATTATGGTTTTGTTTCCATGGAAGCTTTCAGCACAGGTTCTGAGGTGTAACAAATGCTGCAGCTATTGTGTAATGAGTAGAAATCAATGAAAAGATGCTCTAGGACTTGGCGGTTTTGATCATAGTTTTGAATTGGCACATAGCAGTCCAATTCACCAGTGAGATGTGTAATTTCTGGCCCGATGCTTGTTGCTCCTTCATTTTCTATAAGAAAGATTTCAAGACTAGAAATAAGGGTTGGCAAGTCAGATATTTTAAAGGTCAAGTCTAGGTATAGTTGCAGAGTAGATTGTAAGAACCTTTTTGAATGTTAAGGCAATTTAGGTTTGGGGTTATCCTGTAATGGGTTTTAAAGTTATGGAGATTTGATGTTTCATAAGTAGCACTAGCATTTGAGCTATGATGTTATATCTCAAGCTCATGTCTCTCCTCTATACAAACATATCATAATTTTGAATAGAATAATCAAGGATTATGACGTTCATCTCATTGCTCTGATGTGTGTGTTTTCCATTTGGGCTTTAATTCAAAGAATTAATTAAAGTGCTTGGATGGAATCATGGATGGGTATGTTTGTAGAGGGATTTAGTAAGAAGTATTGGGCTGGGATAAGAATTGACACTATTGTAATGCAATATTGCTAGGGATCATGAATGCTAAGTATTTAAATTTGTTGTTGAGTCATGAATGTTTGTGAATTTCACTCCCCAATGGTATATGCCATTGATCTAAATTGTATGAATTTGTGAAACTCTATGTCTGTATGTCTTTGCTTAGGGCTTGCCACCAAATTACAAATAAAATTACTATCATAAGTTATGAAATAATGTTGTAATCATCTCATGCTCCAAGTAGTTGATATTACTAGTGAAAGGCCAATTCATTTTAGTGGTATCCTATTCAGTTTAGCTATTTGTGGGATTATCTGTGAATCGTTAATGATTGTTTATGAGTTTGGTGTAGAGATCATAAACACATTATAGGGACCACCCTCCTGGGTCTTGCAGAGCCCAAAGTGTAGGAGGTTATTATTAAAATCCTCATCAGTTGGTCCAGGTCCTTCGAGCTGCCCTTGATTGGAATTGGCAATTCCATAAGTAGATTAGAAGACCAACCTGGTTTACAGGAAAAAACACCAACATGATCAATTTCATATTATATGTATTGAAGACTTTAGAATTTCAATTACATTAATTTATGGATATGTTGTATCTATAACGCTACAAAACCATATGCTCTTTGCATTTACACTTGCATTTAGAAATACAAATTTATATACATAGATATAGATTTCTTTAATGATTGATATGTTGCATTTATTGTTCTAGGAGAGCATCCAATAATTACATTTACGTTTATATTTAAAAATACATATACATACATATATATATATATGTGTGTGTGTGTGTGTGTGTGTGTGTGTGTATCATTTATATTCAGTGTTTTAGAAACAACCCATTAGGTTTGTACATGGATAAAAATTCATAAAATCAGATCTTCCATACATGTTTTGTTGAAACCTACACCCTATTCATACATCCTACAATTACAACAGTATCCACGGGGCCTATTACACAAGCTACAGTAATCACAAAAAATGTAAGAGCCACTTTATATCATGTTTAGACTACAAAACCCTGAAAAATAGGGTAACTCAGATTATGATTTCTTGGTGAGCTGTATGGACAAAATCATTAGCACCAGCTCATTCTTGGATTCTTTTGAAAGAGAAGTGAATTAGGTGGCAGTTAAGTACAAACCTTATAGTGTCAAAGTGAATGAGGTGATCAATTTTTATTGGCCAACTGATGAAGAGTACAAGGCGGTCCAATTGGCTAGTGACACGTGTACTTTCTAGCTCGATGCTTGTTTGCTCCTCCTTTTTCTATAAGAAGGATTTCAAGGCCAGAAGTACAGGTTAGCAAGTTAGATATTTTTGGTCAAGTATAGATGAAGTTACAGAGTAAATAGTAAAGTCTAATGGTTTTAGGGAAAATGCAATTTAGGTTTTGAGTCATTTTGTAGTAGGTTTTGAATTCATGGGGATTTGATGCTTTATGACAGTATTGGCATTTGAATTGATATGATTAATTCAAATTCATGTCTCTCCATTGTACAAGCATATCTGAATTTTGAATAAAATGATCAAGGGTTGTTTCGTTCATCTCACTGTTGCGGTGTGTATGATTCTTGTTTTAGGTTTAATTCAAGGAATTAATTAAAATGCTTGAATGGGATTATAGGTGGATATGTTCTGTATAAGCTATTTTATTTTTTCTTTCTTATACCATTTTATGAGAATGGGGGTGCCAATGTATGAGAAGATCTTTGGAAACTAGGCATGAAAATTGAAGGTTAAAGAGAATGAGGGTGCCAAACTTATAGTACTCATTGCCCCTTGGTTGTTGATTTTCCATGAGTGCCCTCAACCTCATCCTCGGCGCTGGTATTGACCTTGTTTTCACTCCTCCAAACTCTTCCTCGACGCTGATATTGACCTTGTTTTCACTCCTCCAAACTCTTCGTCGGTGTTGGTATTGACCTTGTTTTAACTCCAAACTCTTCCTCGGCGCTGGTATTGACCTTGTTTTCACTCCTCCAAACTCTTCCTTGGCGCTACCATTGACCTTGTTTTCAGTACTCCAAACTCTTCCTCAACGCTAGCATTGACCTTTCACTTCTCCAATTTGACGAGCTACAACCTGGTTTCGTTAGCTTTTATAGTATGTTAATTAAGTTCAAAATTTTGGTGTCATTTAGCTAGGTTTTAATATTCTACAATATAGTTAAGTATATATTAGCTATATTTTACATAATCAATAATATAATTATTCAACTTATCATAATTAGATATTATATTCTTTAACACAATTATTAAATATGTATAAAATTATTATAATTAATAATTAATAATAAGTATATTTTTATATAATACAAAATATAATTAATATAATATATATTTAGTATAATAGTAATATATATTAATATGAGAGAGAGAAACTAAATTTTGATTGGTTGTTTCATGTCAACAATCCAAGGATGGCATGTGTCCTTGGGGAGTTATGCTCAAGGTAGCATGCCATTTGATTAAAGATATGATAGTTCTCCTTTAAGACCTCTTCAATGCACCCATTGCACACTTAAGGAGACAAAGATAAATATATATAAGGAAGAAAATATAGAGAGAGAGGGAGATAATGACAAACATACAAATAGAAAAGGAGACAAAGAGATAGAGAGGGGTAGAGAGATAAAGAGATAAGGATGAATAGATAGAGATATAGGGAGGGTGATTTATATATCTCTCCATGTCACTCTCTATATCTCCCACTATCTATGTCACTCCTGCCTCTTCCCCCCTCTATCTATTGAGCTATCTCTCCCTCTCCCCCCTTCTCTCTCATTCACTCCATCTCTCCCTCCATCTCTCCTACTTTATATCTCTATCTCTATTTCTCTTTTTATCTCCCTCTTACTCCTCTCTATATACCCAAGAGTAATTAGGAGGTGGAGGGTGGGCTTAAGGGAGGGAGGAAGGGAGGGCAGAAGGGCGAGAGTGGGAGAGGGTGGGAGAGAGTGGGGGAGAGAGGTAGGAAGAGAGTGGGAGAGATTGGGAGAGAGTAAGAGGGAGTGGGAGAGAGTGAGAGAGGGTGGGAGATAGTGGAAGAGAGTGAAAGTGTGGCTACATAGGGTTTCTATGCATAGTATTTGTAGGAGAATAGTATCTCTATAGGGAGGGAGAGAGTAAGAGGGAGTGGGAGAGAGTAAGAGGGAGTGTGAGAGGGTGGGAGAGAGGGTAGGGGAGAGTGGGAGAGAGAGGGAGAGAGTGAAAGTGTGGCTACATAGGGTTTCTATACATAGTATTTGTAGGAGAATGGTATCTCTATAGGGAGGGAGAGAGTAAGAGGGAGTGGGAGAGAGTGTGAGAGGGTGGGAGAGAGGGTGGGAGAGAGTGCAAGAGAATGGGAGAGAGTGGGAGAGGGTGAGGAGTGGAAGAGAGTGGGAGAGAGAGTGAAAGTGTGGCTACATAGGGTTTCTATTAGTATTTGTAGGAGAATCAGATTCTATAATGAGGGGAGTAAGAGGGAGGAGAGAGGTGAGAGGTGGGAGAGAGGGTGGAGAGATTGGGAGAGAGAGGGAGGGAGCTGGAGAGAGCCGGGAGAGTGGGAGGAGAGTGGAGAGCGTATATATAGGGTTTCTATACATAGTATTTATAGGAGAATGGTATCTCTATTTTGAATTATTCTAAACGTTGTTTCTATGTAGTAGTTTTTAAATTCATTTTGTTGTTATACTTTGTATATCATGACAAAATGGCATTAACTAACTTAGATATATCTGTTGAAAAGGACCCTTTGTATAATGTGTGAAAACTTAACATCCCTCTTTATTTTCATGCTTCAAAATGTTCAATTCCTTTGTTGTTACACCCATAATTTCTTTGCCACTTCTTTCCACAAAAGTTGTAATCCAAGTGAATGAAGGCCCTCCCACTTTGCATTGAAGTATATATTTATAATCACATTTAGAAAGTTTTATCACATCTTCACAATACCACTGACCATTTTCATTAGTGTTTACCTTCTTTTTGCAGTGCCTATCTCTAATTTTCAAGGGGCATGTTGTATAACAAAAATTTTCTACCTTAATGAAAGATAAGGTAGCTTTTATCACTATCCAATAAGGTTTACTAGAGTTGGCAAGGTCTTGATCTTGTATTTGTGAGATACTAGGGTTAGGAACAAATAGGGTTAGGGTTGGGGTTCAATTACGGATAGAGTTTAATTATGGTTAGATTTCAATCAGGGCTAGAGCTTAATTAGGGTTAGGGTTCAATTAGGGTTAGGGTTAAGGTTATGGTTTGGGCTAAATTAGGGTTAAGGTTGAATTAGGATAAGTGTTCACTTAGGGTTATTGTTAGGCTTAATATTGGGCTTAAGATTTACTTATATAGTATTTTGGATAATAGAAACAATTTTGATTGATTTAATATTTTCTAAATTCATTATTGAATTTAAATCTTATAATTTATCCTCTAAATTCATTATAGAAACAATGTATGAGAATTTATTCTATTGATTTTGAGGGTGAAAGTATTGTGGCTACATAGGGTTTCTATACACAGTATTTGTAGGAGAATGGTATCTCTATTTTGAATTATTCTAAAACATTGTTTCTATGTAGTAGTTTTTAAATTCATTTTGTTGTTATACTCTATAATTGGTAGTTTATATATTGTACTTTCTCTATACATGATATTTAGCAAGATTGGGGACACTAATAGAACCTTCACTTTTTTTAAAAAAGGACTAAGAAATGTATGAAAATTTGACAACATGAAAACCATGAAAATAAAAGTGAAAATAAAAATTTAAGATAGTAAAAATGGCCAATCATGTGCCAAAAATGAAAAGAACCATTTGTTGTTACTCTAATATTTCAACCACATACTAAAATACCAAGTGCATTTTATAAATGTATCATGCAATTGGAGCACAATATTGGGAATCAATGTGAATGATTCTCATCAAGAAATTAGACAAGCTTTGAGATTGAAGGACCTAAGCTCTTTGTAGGTTTTCAATGCATATTTCAAATTTCAATGTACCCTCAAGTATATGGAATTGAGATAAACAATGACACAAACAATAATGAAATCAAATCGATTGCTTTCCAAATTCATATTCATGAAAATGTAAGCATTTTTTCAAGTCAATAGGCATCTTGATAAAGATAACTCTCGGCGTGTTTTACATATATTATTAATTAATATAGGTATTCTAGTTAATTAAATTATTAACTATATTTTATTTGTATTATATATTGAATTGTTAAAAGATGTAAAAATCTTAGTAATAAATATATAGGAAAATGGTTTAAAAATTACATATTTTTCAAAAAATAAAATATTAATATCTTTCTCTACTTATCTCTCTCTCTCTCTATCTCCCCTCTCTATATATCTCCTTATATAGACTATCTTTCCATCTCTCTCTCTCTCTATATATATATATCCCCCTCTATCTCCCTATCTCTCTATATATTTATTTCTCCCTCTATCTCTCTCTATCTCTCTATCTATTTTTATCCCTTTGCCTCTATCATTATATATTCATCTCTACCTCTATCTATAGGGAGAGATACAAAGGTGAAGCATTGGACCTTCCCAAAAATCCACCAATCTCAACACTACTCCCAACTATTTTGAGCATTTAAGTACATATTGTATGCTAGATTAGGAGGCATGTGTCAAAGCTCATATTTATTGATGCAAAATAGGTCCAAAGTCACAAATTTGAGGTAGAGTTAGTTATAATTTTGTAGAAAATTTCAAGTGCCACATAGAGCAAAGATATTCCAGTTTTTTAGGAAGATCATGTCATCAAATTTGGCACTTCATCAACATTTGTATCTTCAACATTAACAAAAGCAAAGGTATGTACTTGAATCCCTTGCATTTAAATTTTTCTATATATATAAATATTTTAATATTTTCCCCTCAAATCCATAATATATATATTAGTGTGTATTTATTTATTGCAATAAACAATTAACCTAAGTAACACATTAAGAATTCTAAGGATTTGTGCTTGGAAAAAATGCATAACAATTTTTTTTGTTGGATGTCGTGTTGTATAGTTTAGAAAATCTCAAAATATGAATAGGATTTTAAGGCCATATATTATGGTAGCTTACAATGCAAAAGAAGGAAGGAAATCTATTATCAATTTTAATCTACAATTTAATACCATATGAAAAATCACATGTAGTATTATCTACAACTAATTCTTGACATATTAATTTTATAAAATACACGTGTACCATACAATAAACTTCTCCCAAGAAAGAAACCCTAAGTGAACATTAATTGAACCCTAATTGTAGATTCATAACTCTAATCATAACCCTAAGGGAACACTTATTGAACAGTAGTCCTAATTGTACCATAACCCTAACTTTGAACTATAGTTGAACTCTAATCCTAACCCTAACACTAATTCTTATCCTAATTGAACCTAACCCCAATCCTAACATAATTCTTATCCTAATTGAACCTTAACTCCCAACCCTAATCTTAACCTTGACCCTATTTGAACTCTTATTGAATTCATAACCTTAATTAAACCCCAACCTCATCCTCAATCCTAACCCAAATTGAACATTAATTGAACCCTAAACCTAACCCTAAGTGAACACTCATCCTAATTGAACTCTTAACTTTTTAGTTGAAAATATTAAAGTGCCTTAGATTTTCCCATTCATCATCATTTATCATTCAATTCTTAATAGAACTCCAAAAATTTATACTTTTATAATGTTTTAATACACACCTAATATTAAGGGTTTAGAGTTTAAGGGTTAAGGGTTTAGGGTTAAGGGGAGAGAGATAGAGGGAGTGAGTGAGTGACCCATTTACATATTATTCTTTTATTCTTCATCAGCTAAATATTTAGTTACCCATTTACTGTTAGTAGAAATGACCCAAGAATTTAATAGAATGGACTACTCATATAATACCTTGCATTATGGAGCTCAATTCTCTGATATATTACTACTTATCAAATCCTTTGTAAATAATTGTAAACTTATGACTCCATTTAAGCATTTAATTGATTTTCTTGAATCAAAGCAAAAACATAGACACACAATTGAACAAATTCGAAGAAGAATGACAACTTCATTAACATTTCATTCAAAATTCACTCAAATCCACATAAGGAGAGAAAATATATTAGAATTATATGTTTATTCATGCTTATAAGTCATATCTGCATACAATTTAAGATAATTTGCATATATTCATCCAAAGCTCAAAATAGGCTATCTATTCTATTCCATCCGCTTGGGGTTTTAACATCCAATGGCACCATAGATATCACTTCCTCATCAGAAGACAAATATCTTTCTACCCATATATTTAACTCAAAACCTAGCTAGAGCTTTCATTAGTTCTCTCCCTACAAATGAGCCTTGAATTCCCTTTTATATGACAAGGGAGCAACAAGCTTCAGGCTCAAATGTAATTTCACCACAAATTCTCATTTGAACAAAATCTCCATTGCATTTGAATTTCATTTCAAAACTTCCCACATGTTGAATCTGCAAAACATATATAGTGCATGGACTAGGGTAGCGTAAAAGAATAGGGGAACACAAATTGTCATCAAAATCCCCTTATCGCTATCCACACAAAAAAACTAGGCAACCAAATTGCCACGAAGGCACCACAACAACTTCTTATTTACCCGCCACCCTTCCCTTACCAACACTTAGGCCCTAGTATACACGTGCGCTTCTAGTTGTTTCCCAATATGGTAGACTCTCAGCCTTGTCTTCTTTCTTGTCCTTGCCCAATACGGTTCAAGTCGGTCTGCTTGGGGTTTTAATTTGAACAAAATCTCCATTGCATTTGAATTTCATTTCAAAACTTCCCACACGTTGAATCTGCAAAACATATATAGTGCATGGACTGGGGTAGCGTAAAAGAATAGGGGAACACAAATTGTCATAAAAATCCCCTTGTCGCTATCCACGCAAAAAAACTAGGAAACCAAATTTCCACGAAGGCACCATAGCAACTTCTTATTTACCCGCCATCCTTCCCTTACCAACACTCAGACCTTGGTATACATGCCTGCTTCTAGTTGTTACCCAATACAGTAGACTCTCAACCTTGTCTTCTTTCTTGTCCTTGCCCAATATGGTTCGAGTTGGTCTGCTTGGGGTTTTAATTTGAACAAAATCTCCATTGCATTTGAATTTCATTTCAAAACTTCCCACATGTTGAATCTACAAAACATATATAGTGCATGGACTGGGGTAGTGTAAAAGAATAGGGGAACACAATTTTTCATAAAAATCCCCTTGTCGCTATCCACACAAAAAAACTAGGAAACCAAATTGCCACGAAGGCACCACAGCAACTTCTTATTTACCTGCCACCCTGCCCTTACCAACGCTCAGACCTTGGTATACATGCCCACTTCTAGTTTTTACCCAATACGGTAGACTTTCAGCCTCGTCTTCTTTCTTATCCTTGCCCAATACGGTTCAAGTTGGTCCGCTTGGGGTTTTAATTTGAACAAAATCTCCATTGCATTTGAATTTCATTTCAAAACTTCCCACACATTGAATCTGTAAAACATATATAGTGCATGGACTGGGGTAGCATAAAAGAATAGGGGAACACAAATTGTCATAAAAATCCCCTTGTCACTATCCATGCAAAAAAACCAGGAAACCAAATTGCCATGAAGGCACCACATCAACTTCTTATTTACCTCCCACCCTGCCCTTACCAACACTCAGACCTTGGTATACACACCCACTTCTAGTTGTTGCCCAATATGGTAGACTCTCAACCTCGTCTTCTTTCTTGTCCCTGCCCTATATGGTTTGAGTCGGTCCACTTGGGGTTTTAACAACCAATGGCACCACAGCTATCTCTTCATCATCAGAGAATAGACCGTGATTGAAGTGAGGTAAATACCGACAGTAGTCTGAGTCGGTCTTGGTTACATCATCAGAAGTGTTGCTCATAAGGTCAATGGTTGAGTGTTGGCATCCAGAGGAGCCCTGCCCATACCTTATTTTCCTACCAACACTAGTAATGGAGCACACCGCCAACTGCTTGCCTTTGTCATCTACCAGTTGAGCAGCAACGTCCTAGAATTACAACCTTCTACTGCATATAGTGGGCACAAGCCTGGGCTTGTCAACCAAAGTACCTTCCTAAATAGTAGGACCGAGCTTTTGTGAGCTCAAATGAACATACCTCCTTACTTACTCATTTTCTCTTCTCAGACAAGCAGTCAAACTTGATTAGACTCAACCCACAAAGTGCTCTAACTACTACAAGAATGACACTATTAGTAGTTAATTCCTCTTCTATATATTATGCGAGGTAATGGAAACCTTCATCAATGCTTAGTAAAAATGCATGTGCAAACATGGCAATTTGGTAGCATATGTACTATCACCGCTTAACTAGAGCTACATGAGAATCCAAAGATCACCCTTCATGATTGCCAACAACATCTTCACATAGATTGAGATCAACATGACTACACAAGCAAGGAATAATTCATTAATGCTTCGCCAACCTTCATCTTCCTCTTGCCAGCTAGCAGGGAACAACAGAGATTTACATTAGCTTTTGATCTTCATTGTCGATCTAAAACCACGGGTTATGAGCTCAATAGTGGAGATTGCACCCCACATTCCATATAGGACACACATCTTCCTTTTGCTGACCTCGTGCCAAATAACAAGGCAACACCTTAGGTTTGTGAGTTGGCAGGGTACAATCGAGATCTTCTCCCATATCTTCAAATCTGGAAAACCTACACATTGCATAGTTAGTATTTAATGAAAGGCTTTGGCTAAGCCATCGGCGACATGACCACTGGAGTTAATGTCTTAGGCTTACATCACCGAATTAAAATTAAAACCCAACTTTGATTTTAATGCTTTATTTCCTCTGCAGGGTTTTATTTCCTAAGTCTCAGTTGGACCCATTAAATTCTTATCCCAACCCTAACAAGAACAAATGATTAAGCTAAGGATTGTATTTGTTGTTATAACTTTAGTTCTAGAGAATTCTTATTTATGCATTTGTATATGAATCCAATTGAATGCCTTTCCATATCATTATGGAAAATTTTATTATTGCGACCCTAACTCTAACACTAATTAAACATTGAACCTAACCTGATTGAACTCGTATATAATGCTAACTCTAACACTAATTGAACTATAATAGTAACCCTAATTGTATGAAAATCATAGAGAACTCTAATTGAACCCTAACCCTAAAATAGACAATAACCCAAGTACCTTAATTGAACCCTAACTGCAATCCTAGCCCTAATTTAAGACTAACCTTAACCCTGACCTTAATTAAACCCCTTATTGAATTATAACCCTAATTGATCCCTAATCCGAATTGAATACTAATTGAACCTTAACCCTAAGTGAATAGCAACCTTAATTAAACTCCAACCATAATCCTATTTGAATTTTGACACTAATCATAACCATAATTCAACCCTAACCTTAATTGAACCCTAACCCTAAACATGAGTTCAATTAAGTTTAAGGTTCAAAGAGAGTTAGACTTTAATTAAAATTAGGTATAGGATTCTATTAGGATTAGGGTTGGGGTTGGGGTAAAGATTAAGGCTCTATGATAGAGCTTGGGGTTAGTGTTAGGGTTCAATTGGGGCAAGGGTTAGTATTAGGGTTAGGGTTATGGTTCAATTGGGGTTTCATTAATGTTAGTTTTAGAATCATAGTTATGTTTAGGGTTGGATATAAAATTAGAGTTAGGTTTGAAGTTAATTAGTGTTAGTTTTAGGGTTGGGGTTATGGTTAGACTTATAATTAATGTTAGTATTGGGATTAGATTCTATCACTTTAATAAAAATAATCTTCTATAAATTCATTCAATTTTTTTGAAATTATATAATTTAAAATATTTTCAAATTTACCTATCTTGATATATGAGAGATATAGCAAATCTAAACTCTATACAATTTATAGTTAACTTGACATTGTGTATAAAAGGTTTAAGTTATGAATGTTATAATATAAAAAATAAATGTGTTTTGGTGTTTATTTGTGAGTTTAAAAGATGTGCCAATAATGTTGCAATCACTAATGATTAATTTTTCTTGATGGTTAAAATAGATTGGTAAGTAAATTTATCTATAATAAGTAAATTTATAATTGATTTTTTCTTGATAAGTAAATCAATATTTCATAAATTTATCTATAATTCTTATTTAATTTTTCTTAATTATATTAAATTATATTTTATTAAATTGTTAAAAAATTTAAGTTGCTTATAAATAATTTTATGTGTTTTTTTATAATTAACTTGATATTGTGTATAAAAGGTTTAAGTTGTGAATGTTATAATATAAAAAAATAAATTTGTTTTCAATGTTTATTTGTTAGTTTGATGTGAGAATAATGTTGCATAGTAATGATTAAATTTTTCTTGATTGGTTAAGTGATATTGTGAAATTATTCTATGTTAATTTAATGTTATGAATACTATATAATATAAAGAAAAATATTTCTAATATATTTTTAATGCATCTTTATATTTTATAAACAAACATCTAAAATAAAAATGTGATTGTAAAAAAAATACAACTTAATGAGTGAACATACATTTAAAGTTAAAAGTGAAATTATAAAACAAATTGTAGATTTATTTTATTTTTCTTCTATAAATACAATTTTTTTATTTGTCATCCGCCTAGTAATGCCCACTTCTCCTTTTAATGAATGTTTTATTTTGCAAGGGTTGATTTAGTGCTGCCGTTGATCTATTTCTTGCAGATATCAACGGTGCCTGCCATCCCGTGATTGAGAATTCAAGGATCGCAAAATCACGGGTGGGCGCCACGTGTCCTATCTGGGGGATCAAATTTTAGCTATCACTGACCAACTACCATTTGATCTGAGTCGTTCCCTGCCTTCTCGTGATGGTGCTTGGGTTAATTGTAAAATCACGGGTGGGCGCCATGTGTCTCATCCAATGAAGCCTAAAGAGTAAAAGAAACACTAGCCGGCTTTAAATGTATTAAGGGGTAGATTACTAAAGTGTTTTTGAGATGCACATGTTCTAAATCCACGGATATGTTATAATCTCGCTAGAAAAGTTGCTCAAAGGTTAACGCCATGGCTGGCGACTGTGTTAAAGGAACGAGATCAACGGCGCCCGCTATCCTGTGATCAGGGATTACAGGGATTGCGATATCATGGGCGGGTGCCATGTGCCCTTCATAAAGGATGAAATCTATGTGACCATTGATGAGCTATCTCTTCAATATTGATGGTGCCCGCCATCCCACGATTAGGAATTTTGGGATCGCGATGTCGTGAGTGCCTACCACGTGTCTCATCCAATGAAGCCTAAGGAGTGAAGAAAGTGTTCGCCAGTTTTAAATATATTATGGGGTGGATTACTAACGTGCTTGTAAGATGCACGTGTTTTATTTCAATGTAGATGTTATGATTTTAAGGGAAAAGCTACTCGACAGTTAAAGGAAAGGACGATGACCATTTTTGAAGGAGCGGGCTTTATGGTAAAAAGATTGATGGTGCCTACCATCCCCCAATGATAAATCAAAGGATTGCAATATCGCGGACAACCCCCATGTGGCATTCCTTCGCAGCGTATGACATAGTGGGCCCCTTTATTGCCGTGTTGGCGATTATGTAAGCCTGTTTTGAAGATGGCCGTCGATGATTTGATCAAACTGAAGGATCAACGACTCAAATTTAAATATGTATAAAATTATGGTTGGAGCCGTTTGTGCAGCCCGCAAGTGAGCTTTAATAGAAAATGGTACATCCACTAGTGGAATTTGATCAAAATAAAATTAATTTACTCATCTCATTTGTATCACAAAGCATCCAAGTATTTCATGAAAATAGTTTCAGAGCCAAAGGTGAAATTGTGAGGAGCTGCTGTCACAAATTGGAGTTTGTGCGAAAAAATCCGTGAGTTAATTTTCTTTGTTTCCCAGTCATTCTGCACCTAAATTTGGGAAAGGGGGGGTCTACTATGCTTGTCACTAAGTTCATTAAAATCTTTTGTTAGAGTTATTATTTAATCATAAATTGTGAGGAATTGCGGTATTTTTACTCTATAATTTCCTATCTTTGCTTAGTCATAGCCACATCAAGTGTAACATTGTAGTGAGGCCCTAGTTTGTCTAAAATGGCACCAACCAAGCAGCACTTTGGCCACATTGAGTATTTGAAAATAAACTTGTACGATGATTTCCTAAATCAATTTCCATTATCAACAAATGAGAGAAGAAAAGGTTTGGTGTTGATGTGAGGGAAAATCCTAGGGGAGGGGTTGGTGTGTACTAATTACAACATTGCTGATGCTAGGGTTCCACTCATAGGCTTAGAAATGTTCAAATTATGGTATAGATAGAGGAATTTTCCTCATCCTTTTTCAAATGGATGGATGTACGACATGGGAAAGCTGGTTGTTTCAAATGTGTTCCCTGATGTGGACTTACTTAGAGCAGTGGCCAAAAGATATGACCCTATCACACAGGTAATCAGAGATAATGATGGAAGGGTTCTATTGGAAATTAATAGAGATGTTATCCAATAGACTTTTGATTTGAGTGAGCCAAGTGATGACTTGGTTCCTATTAATCTTGAAGAAATGGAGCAGAAGTGTACAAAATTCCAATCTCTTTTTAGGGTTAATATGCTTCCACCTCATCTGGTTATGGCAAGGGGTTCACAATTTCACATCAGCCCTAGTGACCAGGAACCCTTCAGATTGAATTGTTTTGAAAAGCCTTTCCTGGCTACTTTCTATTCACTATGTCAGATTTTGGGTTTCAGTCTTGGTGCAGTAATGTCGATTGCATACATGTTCATGGGGGTGCAAATACAACACCCTAACTTCTCTGTAACATATGACTTTACTTCTTTTTTGGTGGAGAGGATAGATGAAGGACTGTCGAAGTTGCAGAATGGTAATACTGGTACTCAATTCTTTTGGTATTCCATGTTGATGTATATGTTCTTGTTTAGGAATGCTATTTTTTTGCTGAGAAGATGAACTTAAGACAATCAGTTAATGAAGAAAGATTGCCAATACAGATATGGGTTGCAGATTTGTCTTGTAATAAGGAAAGCACCAGTTATGTGCAATTTGATAATTGTTTTACTGCAAGATTGAGGGCTAGATTGATGGTAAATGTACCTAGGATCCCTCAGGAATTGCATGATTTTCTTAGGTCGAAGGAGAGGAAACCGAAATTGAGGGTTTTACATAACAGGGGTGACATTATCCCATATCCAGTCAGCACTATCCTGAGAATATATGGATTTCAAGGAACCCCTCACATACTGCCATATAATGTGCTACCAAGACTAGGGTTTGTAGAAGTTATGTGGTAGATGGGGTGTATTCATGAAGATGACCTAACTGGAAAGGGGAAGGGAACATTATTCCCTAATTATACAGCAGTGTCTAACTTTACATTTTCAAAGGGAGGCTAGACACATTTTGACAAAATCTTTTTTGATTACCATTTGAGATTTGGTCCAAGGCGACAACATGATCCTGAAGGTTTCTTTGCTCTTTTCAGACAAAGAATAAAAGGTGGCAAATTTTCACATGAGTTCAATTTCCCTGAGGACTTGATCAGGAATGAATTTGATTTAAATAGACAGGAATTGAACAAGGAAAAGTGGATAGCTTATAGTAAGCTATTGGATATTGTGCATGAAATGGATCCGACGTATGATCCATTGATGGAATTCACTCCATACCACAAAAAAATTGATTTTTTAATGAAGAATTTCAAGGAGATAATGGACACTTTGACAACCAAAAAAGATAAATTTAAGGCTAAGTCTAGATATGCAAGGAAAAAGTGATATGCCAATTGAAACAAGGCTAGTATGTCAGCCTACAGAAAGGTGGCCCATCTATAGGAGGAAAAGGGATACTGGTAGTGATGAGGAAGAAGTAGACAGAAAAGGAAAGAAAATAATGAAGGCACCTTCACGACTAGGCCCAAAATTCAAAGTAACTGGGGCTGTCAAAATCATTGAATTAAAATCTTCACCAGAGCACAGTCCCCCATCACCACCACCTAAGCCAAGCCCTAAGAGGCAAAGAACTGATCACCTACCTGAGGATCTCATAGATGAAATTATTGTTACTGATCAAGACATGCAGGTTGGTATGTCATCCCCTCCTAGGTTTGCTGAATTAGTTCTATTCGATTTGGATATGAAGGGTAAGAGTGTGTAGGATGCAAGAATGGAGGCTTACAAGGAGTTCTTAGATAACAATGCATTTGTAAAGACTCCTGTATTCTTGCAATTGACATGGAGGATGAAATTTGAGGAATATCAAAATAAATGCAAGGAGAGAAGAGAACTAAGGCCTGATAGGTCAGATCAGGAGAATGATGAAGTGAAAGCTGAACTAATGAAAGAGTTCAAAAACATCACTCCTGGAGAAGGAAGATAACTAGTGAATCAGGCTAGTGTTTTGATTTTTCCTGAATGGGACATCGTAGATACAGTGGCTTTCAGTTCCATTATGAAGTCCAAAAATCCTTTTCAGGATTCTAAAGAAGAAGTTAAGGTGGCATTACAAAACTCTTCCTTCAGTGAAGAATATGAGACCTTGGAAATTTGGGCATTGGCTCCACAAGGAAGAAAGCCAGACATTGTTGATATTAATCCAAATTTCAAAGAAGGATTAATAATAAAGAGGGCTTCAGAGACTACAACAACCGAAGCCACTAGTTTAACTGTGAATGTGGCCAAGTTGGCCCAAAAGACTGCTGAAAGGGAGGAGGCTGAAAGAAAGAGCCTAATGAAGAAGTATAACATTTTAATTGAAGAATATAGTAAAATGCAATAGAGGAATGTTGAGCTGCAAACTGAAGTAGAAAGGTTCAAGTATAGACATACTAGGGAAACATCCAATGCTCTAGGAACTAGCACATCACCTCCAACAGTAGGGTCATTGCCTCCTGCTTCTCCAAATTTTTCTACACCAGGGTCTCTCATTCAAAATCCTGCTCTTACCCCTCCTCTAGAACAAGTCGATGAACAAACAGAGTGCTTTGTTAATCCAACAAAGAGGTAGCTCATGCAAGAAATTGATCAATTACAGACATCACTAAGGGTAAAAGAGGAGGGTTTTCTTTCAAAAGAAAAAGAAATTGTTACTCTTGTTTTGGAGCATTTAAATGAAAAGGTGGATAATAAACTACCCTCTATACATTCTTTGTATTCTTTGCTATCAAGCAATAAATAATATCGATAGGGATTAGGGGATAGTGATTCCAATAATTCAAAATTGGATCCCTAGGGAAAATAATCTAGATGTTATGACTAAAGTCTCAAGGTTTGATGGAAATAATAGGCCCCAATCATTGAAGCCTACTTATATATTAGTTAAATCATTGCAAAGTTTTCAGACCTTACCAGATGATCTAAGTAGGAAGATTAGGGAGTTGGTAAAGAACTTCAATGATTGGGGTAACACGCACGATATAACTGATGAGCGTCAGAACACTCCAACAATGGCAGGATCAAGCAAGTAAAGTCATCAATAATCAAATTAAAATAATTTGTGATGACTCAGATTATGATTTGTTGGTAAATTGTATGGATAAGATTATTGGTACCAGCTTATTTTTAGAATCTTTTGAAAGAGATGCTAATCAGGTAGTAGTAAAGTATTTTCCTTATAGTACAAAAGTAAAAGAGGTGATTGATTTTGAATGGCTAATTGATGAATAATACCAGAGGTGGGTGGCTAAGTATTTGAATGATGATGAGTAAAAAGAGTGGGCTACCGATAGGTGGAAAATCAGATGCTACGGTTACAACATTTCTAGTTTTGTATGGATGACTTTCTTGGTGTGGGTTTTGTGTGGTTTTTTGTTATTGCATCAACCTTCTTCCGCCGACATGATGAACAAGAATATGCTCTAGGATGATTGTTGTTGTAATGATTTTTGAACAAGAATTTTTTCATGGTGGTGGCTGTTGTAACAAATTTTGGAATATCACCAGGTGCTCCAATTGACTGGTGACAGGTGTACTTTCTGGCCCAGTGCTTGTTTGCTCCTTCATTTTCTATAAGAAGTATTTCAAGGCCAGAAGTATGGGTTAGCAAGTTAGATAACTTTTTTCGAGTCTAGGTGAAGTTGTAGAGCGAATTGTAAAGTCCGATGGTTTTAGAGAAATGCAATTTAGGTTTTGAGTCATTATGTAATAGGTTTTGAGTTCATAGAGATTTAGTGTTGTATAACAGTACTAGCATTTGAGTTGAAATGAATATTCGAGCTCATGTCTCTCCATTGTACATGCATATCTGAACTTTGAATGAAATAATTAAGGGTTGTTTTATCCATCTCATTGTTGTGGTGTGTATGATTCTATTTTAACTTTAATTCAAGAAATTAATTAAAATGCTTGAATGGGATTATAGGCATATATGTGTTACATGACGATTTGATAAGTAGTCCTAGGTCAGAATGCACACTGATGAAATTGTAATGCAATATTGTCAGGGATCTTATATGTGATGTATTAAATTTGTTATAAACCCATAGATTCTTATGAATTTGACTCCTGCAATGGATATATGGCACTGATCTAAGTTGTAATTATTCATGTAGTTCAGTATTTGTTTGTCTTTGCCTAGAGCTTGCTACAAATTGCAAATCATTGACTATCTTATACAATGGATTGTGTTTAGTTATCTCACATCAGAGAAGTTGATATTGTCTATGAACAACCAATTCTAGTTGATATTATCTTATCGTGTTGAGCTATTAAGTGAGATCATCCGCTATTGTTAATGTTGTTTATAATAATGGTGCAGAGGTTGTAAACACATTAAGGGATCACCCTCCTGAGTCTTTTAGAGCCTAAAGTGTATGAGGCTTTTAAATTCCTCGTTAGTTGGTCGAGGTCCTTTGAGCTTCCTTCGATTGGAATTGGCAATTCCATAGGTATATTAGAAGACAAACCTAGTTACATTGTAAAAAGAACCAACATACACGTCAACCACTAAACAACCACCTCTACAACTGACTTTTTAGTCTTTTATGATCACATGAAACATAAAATACACTAATTTAAAGGTTGTTAACATCACTATTGAATTTTTTTAATTTTTTGACCTTTCAGACATTAAAAAGTACATTAAATTAATCATGTAATGGCATAAAAATTAAAAACATCATGAATTAATTATGTAACCACATAAGTCAAATATAATTCTATCAAGAAATTAATATCAAATAGATAATATAATGAAGTAACTTATACATTTCAATGTTATTGATCTTCTTCTTCATCCAACTCTTTGTCTGTATCATCCATCCAAATTTGACATTGTAAGGATTGGTCATATCATCATCATCGTCATCGATATCAATTTCGATATGTCATCATCCACATGCATGTCATGAACATTAACTCCTACATCATCATCATCTAGTTCTTCCTCTTCGACATCTTCGGCTGTGACATCATCAACTAACCTGATCCCGGATCATCATCTTCTAGTTCTTTGCATCTTCTTCTTCCACCACATTATACTTTACCAGCCTTCCTCTTGGATCATGTCTAACAACAAATGACCAACTTGGTTTACCTGGAACCTCTGAGTAAAATACCTGCTCACATTGGCTTGGAAGAACATAGGGCTCATTTCCAGCTCGCTCAATCAACCTTGTATTAACCATGGTAAATCCATTATCATGTTCAATAATAGTTCTCTCAGGATCATTTTTATTCAATCGTAGCCTATACCATAGGATGACGAACAAAATTAATCTGAAGGACTTAAAGTCACACTCAAGTATATCATCCAAAATCCCATTGTATCAATTTTTTGAGACTTCTGGATGTATGTCACTTCTAGATGAAACATTAGTCACCTAAAAGATTGCAGTTATACCAGAATCACAAGTTTTCTTCATGTCATCCAACATTTTGATTTGAAATCTACAACCATTGCACCACATAGCCTTGTGGTGTTTGACCTGCAATATGTCAAACATGTAAAAATTATTGCAATATCGTCAGTTGATAAACATATTTATTCTTGGCCGAATGTATACAAAGAAAACAATCTCAAGATATATAAACATCAATATACTTGAAAATAGTTAAATAATATGGGTGATTAATATATTTATACGTACCTGTTTATCTCTTAAACCATATTGTAAATCAATTTCCCTTTGTGTAACATTGGAATCTCCATTACGATGAGCTTCTTTAAGCAATGAAGCCACACCTTCCCATCTTAATGTGCGACCAGATTGTTGACATCGTTCAATCCATACTATCATCCAATCAAGATTGTTGGCAACATACAAATATAGTGCATCCCACTCTCGACCAACTGTACCAAAATAAATTGAAATTCACAAATGACATATAATTAGTTAAATACTATAGTACACGACCTTAATTTATAATTGATGTATATTGAAGATTAAAAATTAAATAAGTACAATATACATAAAAACCATATGTAAAATGCATTCCAATTAATCTCCATGACCATCTTATAATTACCTCTCACTTTCCTCAATCTACCTTTCCCCAATAGGTACTCCCCTTCGAATTTGTTAATGGAGTTGGGATCCCAAATGTGATCTAAATGGATCTTTGCTGCAAATTTAGGAAGATATTCAGTAATGTACACCATGGTCTGGTATACCATATATCCCTCCACCATAGAACCCTCAGGATGTGCTCTTTGTTTAACCAAAACCTTCAAAAATTTCAAGTGCCTCTCAACCATCCACATTGACCTTGTGTGTACAGGTCCACACAATTCAATCTCCTCAACTTAGTGTATGAGGTAGTGTTCTTGTGCATTGAAAAATGTTGAAGGTAGACACTTTTTCATTTCACACATTAGATGAATTTTTCTCTTCCAATAATTTATATCTTATTTATAGATTTCTTTAGATGATAGCCATGTACAAGTGATTCAAGGCTCAAATATATTAACGATATTTAACAAAAATATACAATATATTACATAACAAGTAAAACAAATGGCAATTATAACATGTATACAGCGAATTGAACAAATCTCGCTACTTACCTCATGTATTTTCCAAGATCATATATAACTTGCTTGACATTGTTGTCAAAGTTGTTAGGGAGAGATAGAGGTAGAATGTACTGCAACAATTATAAAATGATCTTTTCATTATTTTTCCAAAAGTAGTAAACACAATACACTAAAAAGTAAATGTATTATACAAGTGTATATAATATACCAGAATAATTACCTTAATGAAGGTATGCCAATCATGCGTTTTCATCCCTGACCCAAATTCACCTTTCTTTGTTATTATATTTTTTATTCTCGCAACAAATCTTGTGGGAAATCGAATTTTTTGTATGACTTCTTTTATAGCATTGTTTCAGCTTCTATTAATAACCAAGGAAGGGAACTTATATTAATTTGGTCTCCATCACTATTCAATTGAATGACATTTTCAATTGCATGATTGGCTTCCTGAATGTCACTACAAATTTTGACAATTTTTCTTTGTCATGCCTTCCATCCAATATTTTCCATAACGTTTCTGTTATATTCTTTCCGATGTGCATTGTATCAAACAAATGCACAATTTGTAGCTGCTCATAGTAGGACAACCTACTAAATTGTTTGGGATAACTTTTTAGTCCCTGTGGAAGCCGGCCATTAATGCCTTGATGACCTTAATGAAGCATATAAGTTAAACAAATTAACAACGACAATCATTGTCAATTACAACATGAGTAAACACAACACAATATAAAAATATAAATTCAAAACATATCATATATGATAGATAAACACTTTGATCCGATGTATAACCTTGACGATTAATTCTATTATATTCCAACTTCCATAGGTGAGGTGACATTCTTCATGGTTTTGATATAGTCTCCTCTTTCCCATTGAAAAGATGTTTTTCAGTAGTTTGATACTTATGATTTCTATGGAGGAAGTGCCTATACTCATCAAACACCTGCTTTCCTAAACTTGTTGAATGACAAGATTTCATTTTTGGACCACAAATTGGACATGTAAATTTTTTCTTTGTTTGAAGACCTGTAAGATGATATATAATTGGATTAAATATGTCAATTTTTATAATTATATATAATGAATAGATTATTTTAAAAATATTCATGATATCTACTTCATCAAATTAAATATTGTTAAAGTGCAGTCGAACGTTATAACATACCACAAAATGTCTTAGCCCTGGGCATCATGAATTGTCCATACAAGCATTGCATGGAATTGAAATTGTCTCTATCCTATTGGTTTGGAGACATTATACATAGTGACGCCATTCCATAACTTTAGTAACTCGTCAATAAGAGGCTCGATATATACATTCATATCTTTAACTTGGTACTTACCTAGTTGAATGAACATAAACATTACATAATTATTATAACCATTTTACTGCAATATATATAAATTAATGTACATAACTATTGAATGAAAAAAATATGTCATTATGCAACAAATGAGACAAATGAGATGTTACTACGTTAAAGAAAATTGATGTAAACAAATACCTAGAACAATCATTGACAACATTATGTGCTCCCTCTTTATTGACATCCATGGAGGAATGTTATTGTTGATAACAAAAACAGGCCACACTGAGTAAATAGATCTTAGCTCTCCAAATGGATTGACACCGTCTCACTCCCAATGAAAGCCTGAGATTACGGTTCTTCTTTAAAGTGTGGTCATTTTTCCTCCATGTCCCTAAATGCAGAACCATCGTAGGCATTTTGAAGAAGGTCATCTCCACTTCTATTCTATGCATGGTAATCCATCAATTGCGCTAAGCTTTCGCACCTAAATAATCGTTGCATACGTGGAATAATGGGAATATAAGGAAGAACCTTGCGAGGCACCTTTTGTTACTTGATCTTTGATATCTATTGATATGACATTCGCATTCTATTGCAAATTCCTATTGTTTATGATATATAATATGGTCATTGGGACATGCATCTATTGCTTGATACTCCATTCCGATATCTTTCATAATGGCACATAAATCTCGTATGAGCGAGGTAAAATATTTGATGGTGGTAACAAAAATTCACTAATCAATCTACAACAAAAATAATTTGTTCATATAAAGAATATTAATGGTACATATTTCATCCTTTATTTACTAGTGATGAACTAACAACAATTAAAATAGATGAAAAAAGATGACATATATGACATACCTTAACATCCGTGAGATTGCTATGTTTGATAAACCATTCATAACCTTAAAGTTTAATAGCTACAATACAGCAGAGAGAAGAGTTGTTTCAGAGCCTTCATATAGGGGCTCATATGCCTTGTCAAGTACAGGTAAATCATGAACATTATCAAAGTCATCTTGATCATCATGATCAGCTCTGCCACTAAATGTGCCATGGATCAATGTATTCGTACCATCATCTTCAATTGTGTTTTCTGGCGCATGATCATCTTCTTCCATAGGATCATCAACTTCATCTTCGATATTCACAACTCCATGTTCATCCGCTTGCAAAACCACATTCTCCAGGCCATGATAATCCATATCATCTGCCCTAGGGCACCCCACCTTTATAATAATGATAGACACAAATAAACCATGATCATGATCAAGTGATTATATATATATATATATATATAATGTTAAAACAATATAAACATTTACAAATTCAATCCATATAAACACATATAATGAATAACTTACCAATGGACAATAATCATGCCCCCCTTAAACATGACCATGATGCCTACAATGTTTCTCAGCTGTTGTGATTAAAAGTCATCTTGTCTTTAAGCCCTTGCAATTATTGCAAGGACAATAACATTTCCCATCACCCTTTCTTTTCAATCTAGCGCACAATCTATCAAGTGTCTCTTCATTTAGTTTTGGACTAATATTATCTGACATGATTTTTCTTTGCCAAGCTTGACTATTTAGATCTTCAAAAAATATCAAACTCACACTTCAATAATTTTTATTCATAGATAGGTAACATAATCTAATAATTCTGATATTTTACACCAAAAAAATTTGGCATGCAACCACCCCTGCAAAAGAAAAGATAGTCTGAAGTTAATGACCCCAAAAAACACTTTACAATGTTAATTCCAAAACTTATTAAATTCTGATTTTACTATGATTTCCAACCTTTAAGACTCCTAAAATCAGAATATTGAACTTGATCACAAAATTCCTACAACAATGGAGTTAGTGAGCTATTAAGAGCAAGTGACCCATTCCTAAGGAGCAACGAGTCAGAATCATCATTGCTAATGTCAATACAGATTTATCCTTTTAGTTAAAGATACAATGTGTCACTTCTTATGACAAGCTTATCTCTAGGGCCCTCAACATTGAGAGAGCCCTAATAAAAAACAACAGAAGCATTGTTAAGAGTATGATTATGGTACAAACCCTAGGCCTCTGTAGAAACATAAACAATAACTATAGTGGATTAGTGAGGTTGCAATACCAGAAAGATTGAGACATTGTAGGTAATAACAAAATATTGCAATCTAAAGATTGTAGCCAATAATAAGCACACTATGTAGCTTACTGACATTTGTAAATGCAATCTATAGTAAGAAGAATGACAGTCACTTGAGATGTGATAGTCAAAAACAGGCTAAGCAGTGACAAGATAATAAAGCTCAAACCTTGCATAGTAAAGTGGAGATTTTAATAGTGAGTTTCCTTACCCCCTTGCTGACCTTAAGGGTTTTTCAAATGCTTTTGGTAGTGTTAAACAAGGCAAATACAATTAGGGAATGACTGTCCAAATGAAGTAATAGTGGTAATCATAGGTTCAATTTTTCTTCTTAGCCATTAATATTGTATAATGGAGGTAGTGGATTGCATGTTTGAGCAGTGTTTTGAGACTCACCAAAGATGGGAGAATAGTGAATAATACCTTGTGGACTGTGAAGTAGTGTTAATAAGGTTGAAGGATCTTAAGAACTACAATACCATGAAACAATGAGTCCCCTATAGTAAGTAGGCAGTCTATAGGGCATAGTTTGATTTTATAGAAAGATGCTCATGAAAGGAATCTTCAAGTGATAGTGAGTGAGTTGTTTGAGATTGCAGTTGAGGGTGCAATACCCAGTCTTAAAGGAAGTTAGCAAAGCAGTAAATGTGCAAGAAAATTGAATCGTAGACAACAAACAATTCACAATGTTATCTTCCATAATGCCTTGAGTTTGAAGACAAAAATCTCATTGTATCTTCATGATGAAAGTTGTGAGTTTAATGGTTAATCACTGGCAACCATGATTTTAAAATATGCTATTGTGCTTATTGAGGTAACATTTTAAGCAAGGCAGTGAGTGGTGGTTTGGAACAATGGCAGGTATGAAGGACTTGCTTTATATGCATACTATGCGGTCTAGCTTAAGACATCATTCTTAGAAGAGACTGAAGTTGGATTATGGAACTCAAGGGTTACCATGAAAAGGATTAAATCAAAGACTGAGATCTATTTAAAAGCCATGGTCATGAAGATATTAAAGATGTCACATGCAAAAACCTAGTAGCTAGAGTAATGAATACAATGCCAAAGAGGATAGTGTGCTGGGACAGATTTAGGAGATCTCCACATTATCTAATTACAAGGAAATACATCATTTATTTATTTTTTTAATTAAAATAAATCATTCTAAACCCTATATAGGATATATTGATACTTCAAAAGCCTCTGAAGGAATTTCAGATTATGCAAATATATGTCAAGTAACATTCATAAGGTTCAAAAAATTTTGATCACTCTCTAGAATAGCCCATTAAACATGGGTTGTGCTTGAATGCACTACATAATTGATATAACACAACCACTCTATATATATATTAGAGTTATAGGCTCTTTATTGTAACAAGAGGTAATCACTCTTCAATCATGCTATAATTACATCCTATCCTGTTAAACTTGAGACAACCTGAATGCACGCAATGATGATTGACACCTACATTATACAACCTAAATTAACTACATTAAATGAGTGCCTCCATTTCTATCACAACATAGCCACATTAAACTTGGGTCACACATGAATGCATCCTATATTTGTTATAGCACAACTGTGCCACATGACCAATACAATTATGGATCACATAATTACAGTCACAAGAATTTGTTCCTCTGTTGTGATCTTATGGTGACTCCACACAACAAAATCTGGACATGAAATTCTCAAAACCCTTAACCTCTAAAAATGAAATATGATGAGATGTTGCTTTAAAATATGATTTTCAAACCTAGAACTACAAATTTGAATTCACAACTAAATTATGCAAAAAGACAATGACTACCCTCAACCTGGCGATATCTTCTTGAATTTTTTCTGATTTTTCCTAAGAAAATCGTCCTTAGTTCTCCACAAAATGTCTCAAGTAGAGCAAAACACTATCATAATAAATCAGGTGTGAACTCACTTTTCTTTATGTCGGCCACAATTTGATTTTTTTTAATTTTTAATGTTTGTCAAAAATTCAATGAAAATAATAGCCGACATTTTGACGAACGTCAGGGTAAACTTTCAAAAAATGGGAAAATACAAATCAAATTTTACAAGCACCCGACAAACATCAAATTTTACATATTTCGTCAGATAGTTTCATCGTATTTTGTAGTCAAATGTATTAGTGCATCCTAATAGAGTAGCCTTAGCTAGATATACACTGCTAGGAGGCTTCTCTTGATTAACTCGCTGATTGACAGACTGATTAACAGGTTGATTAACTAGTTGATCCAGCGGGGTGGGAACTCCTCCATTGTTGGGTCTTGTGTTCCAAGTCTTCTTATGTCCTAATGGCTTCCTCCTATCGAATCCTAGTCCACCGCCTTACCCAAAGTTCTGACCTGAGGATTTCCCTTTATCATAGTTCTATCTTTTGTCATTATTATACCCCCTGTCATTGTTGTAACCTTTGTCCTGGTTATATCCTCTTTCATTATTATACACTCTGTCAATATTGTATCCTCTTTCATTATTATATCCTCGATCATGATGTTACCTTGATGGCTGCCCTTATGGATTCTCTCTGTTCTGATTAGACTGCATATTTATCTGAGTAGCTTGCAACTGACTATTTTGGTTCCTTAAGTAAGTCACCTCCATATTCAACCTATTTATTTGTTCAGATAATTCATCCAACCTTTCCTTGTCAGGATTACTGTATGGAGGCTGATTCACATTATTCTGAGAATATTCTACCATAGCATTGGCATTCAGTGATTGATTCAAGACTTCAGAATTTTATAGGTATGAGGGATAGCCAGCCTGAGGCTGGATATGCAGAAGTTGATTCATATTTTTTTGAGGGTAACTAATTATGGATGAAACCTGTCTCATAGTGGGTCCTAGGTCAGGGA
The DNA here is from genome assembly GCA_007258455.2 of Sequoia sempervirens. Lineage (NCBI taxonomy): Eukaryota > Viridiplantae > Streptophyta > Pinopsida > Cupressales > Cupressaceae > Sequoia > Sequoia sempervirens. The sequence goes on along the minus strand of VDFB02000013.1, from coordinate 134,707,497 downwards.
CCAGAGGCAATTGAGGTAGTGGATTCATAACAGGAGTATTATTAGCAAAAGCCTCGTTGAGAGCTAGAACTTGTCCAGGGTGAGCAACGGGTCCTAATGAGGGTAGAGGTCCGGACAGATGTTGCCTTAGATTAGTGCTAACCTTCACAGCCTTTGCATATACATCAAGCAGACTAGCAGGAGGGTTATTACTCCACTTCATAAAGGTTGCTATCAAACTATCAAGTCCCTCATAATAAACTTCTAGGACAGTGGGTTCATCAACAGCATAAGGGGCCTATAGTCTAGTATAAGCACGATGAAACCTAGTGTTGAAAGATCCTATAGGCTCATTGACCTCCCTTTTAACATTATTGAACTGACGGTAGAGCTCATTGGAACTAATGGGAATTCAAAACTTCTGCAAAAAGGCAGCCCCTAGCTCAGTCCAATGCTCGATAGACCCAATAGGAAAATGGATGTACCAATAGAATGCATCTTCCCCTAGTGAATAAGGAAAGAGTCTACATGCTACATCTTCATGATTTATCCCTCTATCCTTAAGCCAGTCTAAAAAATTCTGATATGTTCCTCAGCGGTTCTATTAGGATCATTGACATGGAATTTTGAACAAAAGTGTTCAGGGTTTTTGGGCATGACATTGTAAACAACAAAACTTAACGGAGATGGGTTGGTTGCTAGAAAATCCATTGGTGGGGGTGGGGGAGGTAATGGCTGATCTACGAATGGCTGAGGTTGTGGAATAGGAATTTCCTCAGACTTAGATGAACCTGGCGAAGATGGGAATGATGGAGATGACGGAGGTGGATGAGATGATGATGATCCTCCCTTTCTATCGGTCCTTCTAGACATAGTGGGGTCTGATAATTCCTGAAATTCCTCCTCTCCTGGAGCAGATCTTGTTCTTCTTCTGAATCTTTCAGGAGAGTTGGCGATAAAAATCAATCTAGCTTGCTTATTCAGGCCCTCCTTCTAGCACCAATCTATTGATGATGTTTTCTACACAACAACAACTCAGACAAAATGTGAAATCCTATCTCCCTTGAAAAGTAAATGTCTATCAGCAAGCCTCAAGAGATAACCGTAATGTCTCTAATGTCAAGTCTTGACAATGCATGAACAACCCAGTGATAATATGTGAAAATGTTGGTAATCAGAGTGGGACCTTACTACAAGCAAAATACTAAATCTCAATTTATCAGATCTAACAATGTAATGATACTGCAATTCAAAATCTGACTCAATGATAAAGAAATAACAAAAGATTAGGGCTTTAAAGAGATTTCTAAATCTAATACTACTCCTAAGATTAACAATGCAAATGATAAACACTAGAATGGACCAATCCCTCAAAACTGATTTCTACTCGACCCAGATGGATCTACAATCTCATAGAAAATAGTGCAATCTTCTAAGGTGTTAAGATTTTCAAATCATGAACATTCATTCAAACAACCCTATTATAATTGAAATGAACAAATCCTCATAATTGAACTAAGCACAACGAATATGAAGTCCAGGCTAACTTTACAAAGCAACTAACAATTAGTTGGTTACCAAAACTATGGACTAAGGGATTGCTGCAACACTTCAAGTATCAAATCACAAACATTATTGAATCGAATCTGATCTAAATATTAATCTCCTGAAAGCAATTTTAAAGATGGAATAAAAAGAACCATGCAAGACAAGAGAATACAAGTATGGCACCAAATCAAAATGTCATTTCTTGCATTCAAATTGTCCACTGTAGCAACAATTCCAACCTTCTATTACAATATTTTCTTAAGAACACCTACTCGATATCTTTCCCTACTTAATTCACTTCTAACTATTTTATTGCTCTATTCTACTTCTATCTTCTAATCCTTACAAATGAAGCGAAATGCCCAATATATAGAATCCCCTCAAAAACCCATCGGCCCAGCAAGAGTTTTACAATATTAATTAGGCACCACCAGTTAGCTAAGAGAAAGTAAAATGAAATAAAGGAATGCATTAAATGCATGAACTATACCTAGGTCAGCCTGGGATTCAAAATGTAGCTCGGACCAATGCAAGGTGGGATAATGGGGAAGCACAAATCTCGATGCAGTTTGGCATTAACTGCCTTCCCCTTTGTCCTTATTGCAATCCAGCCTTTCATGGACTTTCAAGAGCACCCCATCCAAGTCGGCCATAGGTGGTAAAGGCAAAACCATAAGTCATCTTTCAATTGATGCAATCTCCTCCCTTGATTGTTTTAGCGACCTATCCCAATCCACCTTATAAGTTAGGTATTTGTCAATGACAACAATGTATGTGGCCGCATCATCTAATTGATGCTCAGAAAAGGAATCATCATTAGATGGGGCATAAACATCATGCCACTATTTCCTCAACTGTTCCAAGCTGAAGTACCTAGGTGTGATCTTCCTTCTCCCTGTCACTATCTCATAGAAAGTAATGTAGCCATTATAAACCCCAGTTAGGGTGTCATCGATCTGCCTCCTTTGTTTGTAAATTTTCTTCAACACTTTATGCCTGATTTGCAATGCCTCAAACCACTCCCAAGGTTCAAAAACCCTGGAGAAAGGAGGAATCTTATCACTTACCAACCTATCCTTGGTGTATTCCATGATAGTTCTTGTTTTCTGCAGAAGGAGATATGTATCTTCCCTATCTTGTGCCAACACCTCCTTCAACCGATCAATAGCCGTCACAACATCCTTCTCAGATGAAAGAATGTCCTTAATAGCATAATCTCCTTTAGTTTGTACCCCTTGCAACCAACTTGTAGTGGAAAGAGTGGAGGCTTTCATTCTTTCAAGCTCAGTGATAGTTTCCTTAGGCAAGGGATTTGTAGTAGAAGCAGAAGGGTTGATGAACTATAAAGGCTTCATCAAATCCTCCAAGCATTTCTTAAGATTTTCATTTTCCTTCTTCAACTCATGCTTGGTCTTTATTTCCTTCCTCAGCCTTCCCACGATGACTACACTAGAACCCTCATAATCTTCAATATCATGTTCAATAGAAGTAGGCCCCAAGTTAAAAGTTTGCACATTATAATCCTTTCTAGCCACATTATCTTTGTTTTTATCTAGCGCAGGGGTGCCATTGTGAACAACTCTATTATGAGCTTGATCTCTTTCAATCTTTGAGATAACCCTAGCCTTCTTTTTACCTTTACCTTTTCCAATCTTAGCTAGTAACTCATCCCAATTCGGTGGACTATCTTCCACAACAACTTGCTTTCTCCTTATTTCATTCTCTAACCAACCAGGAATAGTCGATTCCAATTGCACTTCACCTAGTCTCTCCTCCTGTTGATCCTTAGCTGCTTCCTCACTCAAATTTTGTTTCTTAGGAGTTTCATCTATCCAACTTCTTTTTCTATAGCATGCTCATCTTCATGTATAGGTGAGGGAACCTTCACTATTTCTTCTTCTACTTGAGGCAATTTAACCTCCTCATTCCCAACAGGTGACTCTGCATATACAACCAAAGGAGACTGCATTATCTTTTCAACTTTTGCTTCTTCACTATGGAGACCACCCTCATGGAATTCTTCTTCTTCAGTATTCGGATGATCCTCAAAATCCTTAGATTCAATTGGTTTGCTTTGAGCTTCATGAGTGGAAGGCACATCATCATGTTGTTCCTCATGAGAAACCACCAGAGGGAGGTCCACCTTGGGCACACTATCCCTAGGAGAAGGAGTCCTAGACCTCCTTGTATACACCTTGGCCTTCTCCCCTGAACTTTCAACATTTACCACTAGTGGGGTAACTTCTTCCTTCCCCAACTCAGAGCTTGCCTTCTCCAACAATTTTATGATTCTTCTCCTCTTAGGTATTTGAACATCAATCTCCAAATTCTGCTCTTCAGTCCCTTTCTGGCCAGACTTCTTAGTTCTTGTCCTCTTCAGCCTTTAGATTTCTCTGCTTTTCTATTTCTTGGGCCTTTATCTCTTGGACACCTTTAATCTTGATTTTGAAAGGAGAATCCAACTTACCCTTGCGCTTAGGATCCTGCTCAGTCGACTCTTCAGAGGTGGAGTGATGATCCAAATCTCCCATTAGTGCATAGTGCACTGTACACCATCATTTTCCAACTCCCATAGCTTATGCTTTAGCCACATCCTAGTAAATTTAATAACTAGATCCACCAGTTGTTTTAATTCTCTCTTTTCCTCTTCCAACCAATCCACATCACCAATTGGTCTGTCTTTTATGGCCACGTAAGCATGATCCTGGATAAAGTTTCCATCATCGTCAAGTTGGTCTAGGATTGCCTTCACATTGTATAGTCAGACTGATTCAACTGGAAGGCGAGAAAACTTCTTCTTTCTGACTTCAAATTCATCACTGCAATTGGCCTAGTAGTCTTCCAAGTTGACCTTATGGCTATACTCTTTGTTGGCCTTCTTTTGAGCTTCTCCTGTAATATCAAATCTGGACCTCTTGGAGTGGAAAGATAGACCAAGGTTACTCATTTCTTCCTCTAAAGCCTAGGCAGAACCAATGGAAGGACAAGCCTCTCTAGTGCCAATCCTTAATGGGAAGTCTCCACCAAAACCAGTCTTATGCTTGTCCCTCTTAACAATGGCATCAAAGTCACAAATCTTCCTAGTAACTTCCAGAAGTATGATGTGATCAGTAGGATATCTTGGAAGTCTATATGGAGCCCTTTGGCAACCATCAATTCGAATGTAGGAGAAGGTCAGGAACTGAATAAACCATGCCCCATACTTATTGATGAGTTCCTTTGCTTGATTTAAAATCCTCACATGCTCTGCACCTTGAAGCAATCTAGTAATGTGCATGGTGAATGCATCATTCACCCTCCTATAGCTTGAGCTTCCTAAATACAATTGAGGGTAAACCTCATAGGTGATATCCTGTCCAAATTTTCCCCTCATACTCAATCCTTTATAGGGGTGGAATCTAGCAAGTGCATAGACGAAATATGAAGTCATTGTGAAGGTCCTTGTTTGCAACACATTGGACAACTGCTCATGAATTACTTGACTGATGACTCTTGCACAATGGTAGTTAATCTTCTCCTACTCCATCCTAACAATCACATAGCACATCCAATTCTCGAATATCCCAGCACTCTTCAATCCCACTACCCTGCTAAGAAATGTGATGGCATCATAGTACTCCTTTCTAAACTTTGTTCTGAATAGTTGCTTGGGCAACTTGGAATAGTGATACTTGGGTTTCTTTAGCCAAGAATTGATAAACTATAGTGACTTCACAGTTTGCTCATCGTAGCACTCCTGAGTTGCCTTTATGTTGAATCCCACCACATGAGACTGTTCTAGCATATCAAATGTTTGGGCAATGGAGATAGGTTTGAGATTTTCCACAACTCTCCCTTGAGGACCAATAATCCTTTATGTATCATTGTCATAGTGCCTTGCACATTCAAGGACCAGCTCATAACATTGCACCTTGGAAGGGAAACCAGCCACATGGGACAAACTTGATTCCTTCATTCTTCTAGTCACCAAGGGGAGATCCTCGGCCACCATTCTTTCCTTAAATTCCTCATAATCCCAGAGGCCGACATTGGTATCAGTGACTTTTGACTAGATAGAAGTGATCTTACTCTCAGGGACCTTGATCCTAATGTCCAGATTAATCCTCTCTGCATCAAACATCGAAGACCCAATTGCTGCCTTGCTAGACTCAGCCTGCGCTCAACATGAAAATCACAGTTAAAACCACAGGAAGGAAATGTTAATCCATCAAAACACTATTAGAATAAACCTCATGCCATCAAGGTGTTATTATAATTCATATAAAATGATTCTACTAAACTTTAGGTTTTAGAACCATTTGCAGAATCTGAGCGAGAGAGGAATTTCAAAAAATTCTAGGCCAGACAGATTTCGGCGGAATAGTCATGGAAACACCTACTAACAATTAAATCCAATCATTATCAATCAATAAACTTCATCACAGATCATAAAATACTATGAATTAATAATAAAATGCATTGAGAATCACTACCACATCATGCTACTCCCTATTTTATTGCACTTCACCAAATTTCAGGAAAATTCTCCAGAGACAGATTTCCGCAAAGGCACAGACACTTCACAAAATCTAGAAAAAACAAGGAACCAAGGACTTTGGGAAAATCTGATGCTAGAGGAAATTTGTAGATAAGGTAAAATTTTGACATGTAGATTCCATGGATTCGAAGGAAATTGGTAAAACGGAGGAGATTGGGAAAATTCGGGGTCAAAGGAGATCCGCGGAATGTATGAAACTCCGAAAGTGAGCAGATTCCAGAAAAGCAGAAGAAAACAGGAAAATCCGTCAGAGGCGAATTGTCCCAAGGGAATGGAAAATCTTGGACTGAGGCCAAAAGCCGAATTGCGACATGAAATTGCGATTTCACACACGACATCACATTGATCATGGATTTTAGAAATTTAAGCCTGGGGCAAGCTTAATATGGGCTTTCTATAGATTCTCTCAACATTCTAAGCCAATTCGAGAGCACACTCAAGATAATGATGATGCCCTAAATTAAACCCTACATATCCACCATTAAAGCACAGACAAGCTCAGAATTAAAATACTTCAACTGCTAATTCTAAACTAGGGGATTACTCACAACTTCTCAAGCGAGTTGCGTCAGAATGCAAATAGATAAAGGACCTTAATATTCGCTTGGGAGGTGGTAAATAAAACAATACTGTGTGACCCTAATCATGAAAATGCCCAAATAATGTAGAGAATTAAACCCAAATAATCCCTATAAGATCAAAGCTCATCTGCAACCATCAATTAAAAGCAAGGAGATTGAGAACATACCATTGTAAAGCCCAAATCGGTCCCAGAAATAGTGAGTGTGAACAGGATGGCGTCCACAAAGAACAGGGGCTAGAATGCATAAGAAATCGCCACTAAATCGACCAATTCAATCCCAAATTTCCCAAATCAAATCAAAAGCTTAAAGAAAAAACTCTAAGGAGGCAGTCCTCAACCCAAACGATGGAGGAATCTGACAACAGGGCAGAATCTGGGAAAATCCGGCCCACATGGAAATCCATGAATACCAAAAATCTTTGAACAACAGTGCCCAACCAGAGACCAAGCAGGATCCGGGAAAATCCAACCAGGGTGGAAAATCCTTAACTCGAGTAAAAACCTGAAATTTATCCAGAACTTAGGATTTTCAATGAGTGACTTGGGGAAAACACTTAGGTAGTCAAAATAAGCATTTAAGCACATGCCTAAATAAGATAAAACCTAAAAATGAAAGGGCCAAGACACCAAAACGAAAGAGAAAGAGGGTCCCTGCCTTCAACAGGGCGTGTGTGCGAAAACTACACAACAGACATCACAGACAACATTTCTACACATATCTACTATTTTTTCTTTTATGGCATGTGCCTCTAACCTCGGACACCACAAGATCTAAATCACCATAGCCTCTAATTTATTTGATCCTATGTTTGAAATAAATATTCAAGCCAAGTAATAGAGCCTCATACAAAACCACATAATTTTTGCATTCAAAGTTTAGTTTGAAAGTGAAATTATAGTTTATACCATAGATGGCAGACTCGCCAAAAACTTGCGAGTTTTTTTCAAAACGAGTCTTTGGTGCAAGTACTCGCTGGAAAAACTCACATTTTTTTCTTAAAAACTCGCCGAGTTTTTGGCGAACTTTTGAAAAATACTCGGCCTCTTAGCAAAAAGAAACTTGCAGGTGGAATAAAGGAAATTTTGATTCATTTTTTGTGGTTTGTGTGGTTTTCAAGGTCTTAATTTGGGATTTTTCAAAATTATTTTTTGCCACTCAAAAAATCATGAAAATGAGGCGCTGCCCCCAGACCCCCACGAGGGGCGCTGCCCCTCGACCCCACTGGGGGTATTTCCCCCATACCCCCACAAGGGGTGTTTCCCCTCGATCTCACTAGGGGTGTTTCTCCTAGACCCCCACGAGGGGCATTACCCCCTGACCCCACTAGGGGCATTTACCCCAGACCCCCACAAGGGGCACTACCCCTTGACCCCATTGGGGGCATTGCCCTCAAACTCCCATTGAATTCATTTATTTTCTAGGTAATCTCTAAGTCCAAGTTTCCAAGTTTTTCCTACAAGTCTTCATCTATAATATCGTCTAGTTCTACCTCTCCCCTAGTTTTCAGTAGACATGGGAAAGAAGATGTAAATTTGTAAAATATATTAATGTAGTATTTAATTTCATTTTTACAAAAACAATTTGCTATTTTCATTTTGTTTCAGAATATCAACATCAGTGCATTTCACATGAGGATGCCATTTTGTACCTAATTTTCTTTCAAATCAATTAAATACAACTAGACTCAGCTTGTTTCTTTTATGTACTCATTTATTGACTCATTGGATGAATCTTATGTTTGAATTTTGCAAAAAAATTGTGTTTTTAGTGAAGTTTAAGCAATTTTTAAAGTTCCTTTTTTTTTGCCGAGTTTTTTGGGCTTGCTGAGTACTTGCAAATGCTAAGTATTCTAACTATGGTTTATACTATTTAATGGCAGTAATATAACTCCTACACCATTTCCTTATCTCAATAATGCACGTTAAAAAAACATGTTTCAAATCCCATGATTACCTAGAGATTGATGTGGGGGAAATAAGTCAAGGTCAACCTACTTTTCAAACTCATCAGCACAATATTCAATCAAACAACATGGTTTAGTGTTAAATTAGAAAATTTTAATCATTTCTTCATCTATATTTTCCACTATATATAACATCTTATTCTCTCTTATACAATTGGAATTATTTCTCATGCAATTGGTAGTAGTATAGGACAAGTCCATTTCAATGCTACCATTGATTGAAGCTACCCAACCTCTTAGATAGAAGCATATCATAGTTTATAAGATAGTCAACAATAGTAATGTCCATTGTAAATAATTTATTAGGGTATGTAGTTGTGATGGTGTAAATTTTCACCTAGTACAAATTTCCCACTATATTGCCTCATTTTAGCCTTACAAAATTGATAATGAAAAAATCCGCCATATTTGTCTTGATTTTCATGTGTCCTTATCATTTTATATCAGTGATATTGGAATTTTTGTCAGGGACACTTGTATGCCAGGCAGATGTCTACACACTGTGCTTTTGTTCTGACAAGATTTTTGGGTTAGTGGATGTTGAGATGTTATGATTCCCTATCAACCTGTGAATTGTAACATCCCTGTGAATATTGAGCACTTGGGAATGACCTTTTACCTCTAAAATAGCCTTTTAAACTTCATTTTATCAATTCCATTCATTCTCTCTAGCTTCTACACCATTTCTCTACTCTTGTGTCATTGTTAGTGTGGGTTTTCAAAGTTTTACTCCATTGGCATGGTTGTCTTGATCCCTTCATCTCTCGGCTACTCAAGCATGCAAAAAGAGGGTAATATCTATCTATTTTCTTATATCCATTATCTTTCTTATAGAGTAACATCTAGATTGTCTTTGCATTCTATGTTTTGTGTCTATTCTCTCTATTTCTTTATCATTTCTATATCTTGTGGTCTATTGGTTGTTTGTGGAGGTGGAAACACCAAAATAGGGGTATGATAAAGGCAGAATCCAAAACACAACCACAACATTTTCCTATTGCTTTGTGTGCAAGTACAATCTGTTCATAAGAGGAGCTTGCTAAAGAAATGGACCTTCTATGAGATGGTCTTATTCTTCCCTTTTCTTCATCATTTCATTATTAGAATAGTATATATTTATAATTTAAAGTTTTCTTCTTGTTGCTTCCTATTATTTCATTTATTTCTTCATATTTGTTAAACTATCAAACTTAAACTCTTGGGTAGTTAGCAAACCCTGGGAGTTTCATTTTGTAAACCTAGCTCTTTGTTCGTACGAGATGCCAATGCACCTCTGAGACTCCAATTCAGCATAATGAATTCTGACTTACATGCTAGCATCCTCTAGCTAAGAGCCAGTTGGTCTTCAATCTGAGACCTCTATGGTCTGCTCACCTATTTCCAAAAACCCTCTATCATAAAGCATAAAGAAATCAAAGTCTAGTTTACCCTTCCCTTTTAGCTTATTAGGTAGTCGAAGGTAGTTGAGGGAAATTTTCTCCCTTTAGGCTCTTTTGTGTCCCAGAGACTTGGGAGTAGTGAATCCCATCCTCTACATTTTAGTGAACCCAATGTGAAGATTTTTCCTTTTCATTTTTTTGTGTCAAAAATTTTTCCCTCGGATATTCGATGTGTCATAGAGTAGAATGTTTTGAAGCTTTTATGAGTTTCATGACTCAATCTACAACCTCTAGAATCAATGTCAAGAACTTGCCCCATTTGAGTACATGAACATGGTCTCATTCACACGTATGCCTCCTCTAGAGAATGTGAGTGTTATGCCTAACATAAATTTTACTTCACATGATTTACCATTAAATAGGGAGCCTTCCACATTGTATGTTCTCAATCAGAATAATGGTAAAATTGTGACTAGTTTTATGGTTGAATTGATGAGCCGAGTGAACATGATAATGAAGGAAACCTTGTTCATTAACACTCTTCATAAGGAAAATTACAATGAGTCACAAACCACTCTTTGTACTCATTACAGGATTTTGATTGCCCATATGGGCATTACTTCTTTGTCAATCCTAATAGGGAATAAGGTTATAGATGTTTTATTTGTATTGATTCCAAATTCTAGCCTATTTAGCGCTAGGCTAGACATTCCATGGATAGCCTCAATGAATGGGTTCACCTTTTTATTTCACAAGAGTCTAAAATTCCCCCATAAGGTAAAAGTGCATGTTCTTCATGATATTGGTTATAAACAATTGGAGTCATGTGGATCCTTTTCTTTAGATCACTTTTGGCCCACCCCAATCGGACTTGTCCCTCCCAAGAGAGAGTTGTTGTATTGAGATTGTGTTAAGTATAAGTTTGGGGACTCAACACTGAAAGATAGTTTTCCTATGTCTCCTTATGTTGTTTCTATGAAGGCCTCTATAATAGTGCAACAACAAGTTGGCTCTTCTATCCTATCAAAAGGGAAGGAGAAGCTTGCTCTCACTCTAGAGCCTTCCCCTTCTACATCTTCTGCACTATCTTCTTCTACTTCTCGCACTATGGTGGCATCCTCGATTCCTACTCCTATGCATCACATGGGAAGTGGAATGGTGCCTATGTGGTAGAAGGTGAAGCCTCAGGCCTTTCAATTTCCTGTTCCACCCATGGTTCCTTGACCCACCTTATATGACAAGGGGAAGTTTTCCCATGGGGTGGTTCTTGCGTCTTGACCTCTTTGGCCTTTGACTATTCCTCCACCTATTCCTTAGGTGGTGAATGGGAAGAGGCCCACTATCGAGGCTTTTGTTTCTATTTCTCCTTCTATCATTGTTTCTACTTTTTTGCCTCCTCCTCCTACTACTTAGGAGACCATTCTTCCATCGGCAATGATTGTGAAGGATGCTCTTGTGGTGGAGCAATATCCTCTAGAATCTTCTCAGGCTACATCCTCTAGTCTTCATAGCTAACATAACCATCTTACATGCAAGCATAAGTGTCAGAAAAAGGCTCTAGCTATGGAGCACGCTGCCTCACAAAAGACTGAGGAGGAGCTTGTTATGTCTATTCATGTCTCTTTTGTTGCTTCATCTATTTTTGTGTCCTCCGCTTGAATTCTAATTGCTTCTATCTTGCTTTTGGATCCTTCTATAGGTCCTAATGTCCCTCACCCAAAAGAGTGTAGGCCTTCATCACTCCCTTAGCGAAGCCTCCGCTTCTCATGTACCTTCTGGACATTCCTCCTTTTTTGTAGCCCGTCGACATGCCTAATACAAAGGTGGTGTCATATGTGGCTCCTTCTGGTTCCTCCTCTATTTCTACTTCCTTTGTAGGGATCTTGCATCCTCCATTAAGAATAAGTTATAGGATGACCTCACCTTAGGTGATGGTCATAAGAAAGGGTTGTCTTCTATGGAGTCTAGTTTTATTTTGGTTTGTGTCATCTTTTTGATGGAGGTAGCCCCTTCTTCCCTAGAGTTGGTCACGACCCATCTTCCCAAGGTCAATAGTGACCCTTGGTTTCCTCACTCTTCTCCCACCTAGGTAACACACGGCACTCCTGAGAAGTGCATGTTCAAATCCGTGGATGATATCCTGACTTTGTCCTCATTTTTTGCAAAATTGATGACCTTCACCTCATAGGAGCTCGGTGAAGAAGACCTCGAAGGGCCTTCTTCCTTGGATCTTGATGAAAGAGATTATAAGGGTACTTACCTTGCTATCCCACCCTTGTAGGCTCATCCTCCCTCCCCATACAATGATCTAGATTGGGAGTAGGACGATCTTCTAGTTGATGAGGACTAGGGTGGTACCTCATTCTATATCTATAGTTTAGTTTAGTTTGTTTGTTTGTGTTCCCCCACACTTGTCTTTTAATGTTTACGATCTTGCCTAGAGGACCCTTGCTACCCTTGTAGGTACTTGGATATAGGCACAAAATTTTATCATGCACTTCTTCTATTGTGTCATCATTCTTCTATGTTTCGTAATCTTGCTTTTCAATATCAAAGATGATGGAAAATGTTTGGGGAATTTAGGCCTTCTTTGTTGACCCAATTTATATTTTACTTTGTCTTCATGTTCTGAGAAATTTGGGGATTGATGATAGTTCATATATATTATTATATCTATCTATTTATATCTATGGATAATTTTGACCCCAAATTATTAGATCGCCCTATCTCTTAATTTATTTATCTCTACTTGTCTACTTCATGATGTTAAAGTCTCAATGTATTGTCCCTCACATGTGTGATAGTATACCATGCATACATCTTTCCATGTATCACATGCCAAGTCTCTTGTATTTTTTTTCTCTTTAGGATGGTGTGTGCTCCTTTGCCTAACACACACCATCCTAGGGGAGGCTATCAATCTTGTCTAATTTTCAACATGGTGAATTCTTTCAAAAGGATTCCTTGGTTATTTAAAATGAACTCCTTGACAAAAGAATCCCTTGTTGAAAACCCTCATTTTCCAAAATGGTGTATTCTCTCATAAAGGACTCATTTTAAAAAGGTTCTTTCAAAAGGATCCCTTGGTGGAAGAGTCTAAAAAATTTCCTTTTAAAAAAGGATTATTCTTTCTAAAAATAAAGGATCTAAAAACTTTCCTTTCAAAAAGGAGCACTCTTTTCAATGGATTCCTTATGTAATATCTTTCAAATAAATTCCTTTCAATGATAGAATCACTTGCAAAAAACTTCATGTCTTTCAAAAGGATTGTCATTTCAAAAGGGTCCCTCGGTGTCTTGATGTCTTGAGAAAAGGGTCTCCTATTGAAAGAACCCTTTCTTGAAAGTATTTTTTTCAAAAGAATTCTCTAGTATCTTACAACCTGTGTCTTCTATCTAATATTTGATATCTTGTGTCTTAGTTTCTGATATCTTATATCTTGGTGCCTAGCTTGGGGGCAACTTGACTAGACTTGTTTTTTTTGTGACTGTCCTACAACGCAGTTTGCAATAGCCATAGGCTTATCTTATATCTAATCAAATTATGTCTTGTTTCTTACTTGATTAGACTGTCTCATTGCACTAGCTTGTGTCTTATTGTTTCTCGTAAATTATGTCTATTATGATTCACTTCTTCACCTAACATGTTTGTATGTAGATGACATGTTTGTGGTGAGATTGTAGCTGGACTTGTCAGATCAAAGACCCGTGTCATCTTTGCATCTTGGTGGAGCTCATCCTCTTTCACATTAGGGTATACTGGAGTAAAATACTACTTCCTCTATTGTTTTAGTATATTTTCTTCAATTTTTTCTACTTTAGCTCACATATGCATCAACACATATGCTCACTAAAGTGGGGGGAAAAAGGTAATGGCATAAATTTTCACCTAGTGAAAATTTCCCACTATATTACCTCATTCTAGCCTTACAACCTTGATAATGCAAAAACCTACCACATTTTCCTTGATTTTCACATGTGTCCTTGTTGTTTTCCCTTGGTGATGGAATTTCTATTAGGGACACTTGTGTGTCACATGAAATTCTATATGTTGTGCTTCTGTTCTGACAAGATTATTGGGTTAGTGAACATTGAGATGTTATGATTCCCCATCAACCTACAAATTGTAACACCCTTGTGAATATTGACTACCTAAGAATGGCCTTTTACCTCCAAAATAGCCTTTTAAATGCCATTCTATCAATTCCATTCATTCTCTCTAGCTTCTACCACTTCACACTTCACTTCTATTCTCTCTTGCCCTCTTGCTCTTCACTTCTACACCATTTTGTTGCTTATAGAGTAGCATCTAGATTGTCTTTCCACTCTATATTTTGTGTCTATTCTCTCTATTTCTCTATCATTTCTATATATTTTGGTCTATTGGTTGTCCATGGAGGTGGAAACACCAAAATGATGGTTTGACTAAGGCAGAATCCAAAACATAGCCACAACATTTTGTTGCTTTGTGTGTAGGTACAATCTATTCAAAAGAGGAGCTTACTAGAGAACTAGACCTTCTATGAGTTAGTATTCTTCTTCCCTTTTTTTCATCATTTCATTATTAGAATAGTTTATATTTATAATTTAAAGTAGTGTTATTGTTTCTTCCTATTATTTCATGTATTTCTTCATATCTATTAACTGTCAAACTTAAACTCTTAGGTAGTTAGAAAACCTTGTGAGTTTCATTCTAAAAACCCAACTCTCTATCCATATGATATTCCAATATGCCTATGAGACTCTAATGTGGTGCACTGAAGTTTTACTCATGCGCTAGTTTCCTTTATTTGAGATCCAATTGGTTTGCAGTCTGATACCTCTATGGTCTACTCACCCGATTCTAGAAAACCTATGTCATAAAGCATAAATAAATCAGAGTCTAATTTTCCCTTCCTTTTTATCTTATTAGGTATTCTGAGGTAGTTGAGGTCAATACACTCCCTTTAGGCTCTTTTGTGTCCTAGAGACTTGGGAGTAGTGAATCCCCTCCTCTACAGTAAAAAGTTATAACTCAACATTGTTCACTATCCCAGTTATATTTATCTCAATAAAATACATGAAAAAATAGTTTCCATATGATTTAGAAACTTGAAAAACCAATTGGTTCATAACTTATAAAGGCATCACATTTTTAGATGCTCCAAATTCTAGCATACAATTTTATATGAATTTATCTTTCAATAGCAAAGAAGTAAAAACTTGATCAATTACTTATTAATTACTAACTTATACACATTACCCAAGTAAATCTTAGGGGAATCTTAGGCGTTATATTCATCTTCATAAAATGAAATTTATTAATTAGAAATGAGAATAGGAGGGAAAAGAAAGGGGTTGACGAGCCCTTACAAATCATTCCCAACCATTTTCACTGACCTAGGAAAGTGACAAGTGTTAAAATATTCAAAAACAAATTTTAAACCAAAAATTGTTGTGGGATGTTAGTGTTATGTGTGGATGTTCATGTTAGGTGCCAATTTCCAAATAATTTACACTACAATATGATAGGAGACAATAAAAACTTAGGGATAACATAAAGGTGACATGAAAAAGCAACCTTGAAAAATAAGGCCTAAGAAACTTGAGAAGAAAAAATGTTGATGCAAGGGCTAAAATTAGCCTACACAAATACTAAGGGAATGGACACCAAAGTGGACACAAAACATAGGTGAAATTGCAAGGGTATTTGATTTGTCACACTACAAGTAGATCCAATTTCTTAAATCTATGAGGATGAGGAAAGGAGTAAAACTCCATTATAAAAAGAGAATGTGTGCAAAGAATCATCATATCTTACCTAAGTAAAAATAAGTTATCTATAAAATTAATAAGTGTAGTATCATACTTAGAATGAAAACATATCCAAGGTGAACAAGATATTATGTCAACACTCTCATCATCTTCTCTTACACTTTTTCCTTTACCTTCTACATTTAACGTGCATTTTTCTTCTCTTCTAATTTATGATCATGTTTTACCTTCATCCTCTATTATTCCTCCTAGTAATGTGGTTACTTCCTCTTTTATTGTATCCTTAAGAGATGAGGTACATTAATTTTATACTACACCTTCTTAACATGACCCACCTTCTCCTCAAGCTACTATATTTTCTTCTAACACTTCTCATTCTTTACACGTAAGTATGATTGGATTTCCTTAAATTTTACCACTTTCATATATAGTGAATATAAGGTCAACCCAAAAAAATTTATTTATTTCATATTTACATGTTAAGCCCCACACCTTTTTCAACCTCCTTTGGATTCATCTAATCACTCATCCTCACCATCTCATGAAATTGAGTTTACTAATAATTCTAATTTTATTGAGACTTATTTGAGGACCATCCTTTATATTCCCAAAAATTCAACAAGATATATGGTAAGGGAATTAACATATTTTTTCATCATGATTTCCATACTCAAGGCTTAGGCTCTAAATTATAGTACATCATAAAGCTCATAATCTTAACCACAACCATGGTATAATAGAACTTAGATATCATAGAATCCGTGAAGTACAAATTGTCAACATTTATTTTCGTGGATATTGTTGCATTCCCTCCCCTCATTTATCACTTCTCCTATTTTTTCCATACTAATATTATTGAGCTTGTCACTTTCTCTATCATTCCATCCATAAACACATTTGTTGGGAATTAAGGTGTCTCAACCTTTTCAATTTCCTAGCATTAATTTATTAATTTAATTAGTCCTGTGTTGTAATTTCATGCTCATATTCATTTTTCATCTAATGACTTGGAACGGTGATTTTTTGGCATGTTGGAAGGTGATATGGAACATGACAAGGATGTTTTGGTCCCCGTAAGGAAATGTAGGTGTCCCACTTTGGGAAGATATTACTTTGATATGTTTCAACATCATTGAGGGATTCTATGACAATTTTATAATGGATTCCTATGAAAATCTTATGAAGGATTCCTATGACAATCTTATGATAGATTCCTATGAAAATATTATGATGCATAGGAGCAAGATTATATGATAGGTTGGATAAGTTTTGGAAGGAATATATGCATGGAGAATCTAGGCATCCAAATTTGACTATGACAATTTATAAGAGAATCTTTCATTATCAGTTATTTATGACATATTTTTTATAGTTGTAAGAGTTGTCATATATGACAGATTTTATGAAGATTATAAGATGTGTAAGAGCATCTATCATACCTATTTTGAGTAAAATGAGGTTCCTAAGTTTAAAGGTTTGAATGGGGAGTCAAAGAATATTGCATAAGTGTCATTTGTATGATTGGAGGTGGTGGAAAAATCTACCCATCTCTTGTGCTTACTCTAGAAGCTACCTTCATACTTGTATTCTCTATATATTAGATCTCTTGGAGTGGGTTATGTAAGTTATCTTTTGTATGTATTGTTATGTTATTAAAATTTCTCTAGAATTCAACATTTTTATACTCCTAAAAGAACTTGCATTACAAGTGTGTTGTAATCATTATTGATTAGACAATACATTGTGCAAGCTTTAGAGTGTGGGTTTTTTCTCCTGAAAGGGATTTCCCCACATATATTTTGTGTTGGGAGCTTATTATATTTTCATGTGATTTCATTTTAATAATCTCTTTATTGTGCATCTCACATTGTAATAGTAAAAGAATTAAAACTATACATCTTGGAGACACTGATGAGCTCATACTAGTGAGTCGGTGAATGAACTCTGCTAGGGTTTCTTGTGTCTGCAGTCATCCTTGGCCCCTCTTTTTTCATATCGTTCCATAGGAACAATATTTTCTCATTTACTATGTGTATGTTTGCATTTACTGCATTTTTCTTGGTTTTATTATGCCTTCAATTGGCTCTAACCCAATAGTTCTTGCTGGTGTTGGTGGTTTGACGACTTTGCTCAATGGATCCCCCTCTGAACAAGCGTCCCAAAAAAATTGTTTAGAAAGTGTTCCATGAGGTAAGTCTTTTGACTCCCCCACTGATGTGGTATTACCCTTGTTAGATTTTTATTTTTCATGTCAATGGCTAGAGCAACATACTCTTGTTGGTTATTTTGTTGGGAGGACTCCCCCCTAAAATTCTACTTAAAGAATGGGTCCATAAGGCCTGGGTCCATCATGGGGTCCACCTTGATATGGTCCAAAATATGACCAAAGGTTATTTTATTTTCTACTTTGTAGAGGTTAGTCATGTTTAGGCAATCCTGAACCATGGTCCTTGGTATGTCCTGGCACAACCAGGGTAGGAGGGTCCTCAAAGAGAACAATTTGGACCTTGCAACAAGAGTAACACAATGAAAATGATACAAAATATGGAGGCAAATCCACGTGCAAATTTTCTCATCAACATAAATCTCAGTTACAGCTGGCCAACATCATCTGGGCTTATAGATTCAGCTCACAGGCCTGATACATGTTCAAAAATACAACATCTTAATATGCGCCTATATGCGAGCTGAAATCTTACAATTCAGATCCAGAACTTATCTACTTATTATTCGCTACTTTCCTAATGATCTATTACAAGCTTTATATCACATCCATAGGTTAAGAAACATCCGCATCAGCTACATATTATTACAATCTCCAATGAAGAAAATGTAATGTGTACATGAACAGGTTGGCCTCAAATTTGAATTACTCCTTGGTGAATGCAAAGGATGAAGTGTGGACCTATAATAAAGGTTGGTGACACTTCACGAAAAATTTAATCACACTGTTGAGATCATCAAGTTACGGGGATGATCAATGAACGATCAAATTGGCCAAAAAGTTTGAAATTATTTCGGTGTCGGTTCAAGAAACTGCCATGAGATTTAGAAGCGATAAATTTTCGGAAAAAGATCCAATCGTGCTCAAATCTTGGAATAAGGAAAATGAACTTTTCCATGATGTAAATGTACATCCACACAATCTAGTGAGAAAAGATGGAGAATCCACCAACATGAATTGAGCAAGAACAGAACAAGAATAAAATTTAAAGAAAATATTTTTGGTTGATGCAAGATTGCCAAGAACCAAGGATGCTCCTCCATCAAACATCTGAGGTTATGTGAAAAGTGAGTCCCTCACTTTTCTAGGGCCAAAGGAAAAGACGGTCTACCTCAACCTGAGAAATACAAGAAGAATCCTCCATTGGTCTTCCTTTCCACTTCACCAGATATTCTTTATACTATCTTCCATGAGTATTCCTCCCATCTCTAACATCCAAAATCTCTTCAATCTCATCTGATTTTTTTTGGGAAACTAATTTTCCAATCTCACTTTACTATCTTCACTGAACTCTACTTCATGGTGTAATCAATGGAAAATTATATTGTTAGATTGTTAATCAATAAACATTAAAAATCCAAAGAGGCTATCAAGAACAATGGAAAATCAAAATAAAGAACGATTATACCTTCCTTTCCTTCCATGCTTCACCTTCATAGCACCTTCTAGTTTGCAGCAAATAGAGATGCCCTCAGATTTCAAATGAGCAACCTATAATAATGTCTAAGTCCTATGCAAATGTTGAAGGATTTGATAGAATAATACCTATGTCTATGCCTATTGCCAATGTCTATGCCTAAAACAATGCCATGACTTGATTAAAATGACTATAATAATGAATTAAAATTGCATATGAAAAACTAAACGTGCAAGTAAATAAATGCCTATAATAACTATGCAAAATGTCAGCATGTGCGTGTCTTGTTGAAAAATGAGAAGAAGATGGCATTTTATAGAAAATGCCATTTGGAATGGACGGACGAGATAAATTAATGATGAGAACCTAAAATGAGCGATCCAAATTAAACCTGAGAATCCCTAATTAGGGTTAGGGAAAAATCCTTAATCGAACGGTCAAAATAAAATCAGATTGACGGCGGAGAATAAATGAGGAAATTAATTAGAAAATAAAGATTTTCGAAAATCAAGAAGATAAAGATTGCCTGATTTGTGAGATTTTGAAAAATCGAGAAGATAAGATTTGAACTAAAGATTCGATTTGGAAAATCAAGAATCTGTCCGATTACTTGATTTTTAGAAGATTAGATACTAATTTGAATTAAATTAATTCAAATTAATGATTTTATGAGATAATAAATAATCTTTTTTCAGATTATTTATCAAAATGGACTAACAGTTCAGATTGAGATGACATTTTAAATAATTTAATTTATCTAAAATGAGAAGAATATTAAATTGGCAATTAAATAATTAAATTTAATTATTTAATTTAGCAGATAAGACCAATTAATTAAATAAATTAATCAATTTATTTAATTAAGACAGTTAGTCACATATTAAATAAATAAATAAAACTTATTTAATAATCAGAAAGAAATATATGATAAAGGGGAATTAAATAAATTAAGAAATTTATTTAATTAAGGGAAGACTTAGCCAATTAATGATGTATTTAATAAATAAATAGAATTTATTTATTTAATAATCATGAAGAATACAAAGACATGAATTAATTAAACAATTATAAATTATTTAATTAATAGTTGAATGTGGACAAAGGACATAATTAAATGTCTTAATTATGCTAGGACGAAAGTGGTAAAAAATGAAGCTTGTAGGCCTAGGTCATTTTTAGGTGTCTATATTTTGCCCCTCTTTGTCATAATGTTGCTTGTCGCGTTGTGACAAAGAAAATAAGTCAAAAATATGCCCTAGTGCAAAATAAGATGAGGAAGAATGACGAGGGTTATGGTATGCCCCCTCAAGAGGATAGACGAGTTCGAAGAACATGGGTGTGCTCTCAAAATTGGTTAAGAGACTAGAATATGAAGAGACGAAGAGATTTTAGTGCAAAAGATATGGATGATGATATGGATGCAATGCCTATATGGGATGAGAGAGAGAAAATGACAAGACTAAAGAAGATGCATGTTAGTTCCTAGACCAAATCCTTCAAAACATTGCCATAGGACTAACATTCATTGTTCTTAATCATCATTGGGCAGTAAAAATGACACAAATGGAAAACAAACACTATGATATGACGTAGACCAAGGTGTGCAAGGTCATCCACTTGAAAAATAGATAGTCACAGACAAGGAATGTCCTAACTCATACTAAGGGCGAAGTTGCCCCAGTCTTTTTGTCAAGACAATCCACAGACAACAGTCAAAGAAAATAAAATAAGCCAGGAGATGCCATCGCACCTCTAAATCCTTCATGGGACACCCTCGAGGTAGCTAGTAACATGACCAAAAAGACAAGATAGTAAAAATATAAGAAAAAATAGCCAAGATAGTCAAAAGATAAGACAAGATAGACCAAAAAGATTAACAGCCATTTTATTTTGTTTGCCAATGTTTGTTTGCCAAAGATTGATTTCTTGTTGATTTGACAGTTTGGACAGTTTAAGAGCTTTGCCAATTTGATGATGTTGACAGTTTGACAGAGCCTATTGTCAAGAAGGACACATCCTGAAAAGGCAAAGGACATTTTGACGAGGTCTAACTCCAAGAAGGACACATCTTGAAGAGGACCAAAGAGTGATGAGACTGACATTGTTTTGAGTAATATGTTTTGGCAAGTTGATGGATGTTGACTGTATGATTGATTGGACTATGTTGTCTAATTTTGACCAATTTTGACATTGACGTTTCAAATGACTGTCTTGTGTCTAATTTTGACTATGTCTGACTTATTTGACTGATGTGACGATTGTGGCAAATGCCATGATTTTATTTGGACCAACCTAAAAGGACTAACCTAATGTCTCAGGGACTCATCGACTAATGGCCTTGCCTACGTAGCAAATGCGCAGAGACAATGTAGTTTGACAATGACATGGACTGACTGACATGACTGACTTTGACTCCATTTTTAGGATTTTGACATTGATTTGGATGCTTTTGTGTTTTTCTTCAGGACGTTTTATGATTTTTAGGTCTTTCTTCAGGACATTTTATGATTTTTTGGTCTTTCTTCAAGACATTTTATGATGTTTTTGTCTTTATTTAGGACTTTTTTCCATATTTTTTTGGATTTTGACGTTGAAGAGGATCGTGAAAAATGCATATGACTGATGCCTACACATGAGAATCCAAGGAAAAACATGATTGTGGCCCTAGTCAAGTTGAATACCAATTGACAGGTGATGACAACATTGTTTGATGTGGGAAGGACGCATCCCGAAACAACATGAGGACATTGAGATAATGTGACGAAAGTATGGAGGTCTACAGCCGGGCCAGGAACACAGTCAAGTAATATTTTGGATAATGTGTTTGTATGGATTAGAATCATTGCATTTGGAATGAATTGATTAGGACTAGATGGGATGATGACTATCCTTAGACCGTTTCACAAGGGAAAGCCAAGATAGGTGACAAGCATAAAAGGACAAAAGGTGGCCTTGGTAAAGGATGGGAGACATGAGACTAAGGGAATGTCATATGGTTTTCAAGGACTATGTCGTATAAGGACAATAAGACTATGACAGTCAATGACATGATGTTTCATGAATCATGTATGACTGAAGGATAGACATGTCAAGATTTTTCCCAAAGCATGATTTATGTGTGCCAGTTTTATGTCAAGACCAAGGTAGGTGGGAAAAATGTGTGGAAATGATAGGGCTTAGATGGACATCAATGTCATGAGGAAGGCATGGGAAATGAGACGACTTGCCCCCAAGTGTAAGAGTCCACATAGACGATGTATTTTACACATGACGCCTGTTTGTCAGGTTTTCATCATGGTACTTATCCAGGGCACCTGTTTGCCAGGTTTTCACGATTGGATGAAATTTTTCTCTTTACTATTTTCTTGACTTTTTAATTTTTTTTGGTGTCACCAAGATGCCTGTTTGCCAAGTTTTCATCAGGGTGATGATTTTTTTATTTTTGATTTTTTTTGTATTTCTAATTTTGTGGATGGCTTGGATGCTTTAGATAACCACTAACTGTTCTGAATCCACTGACGGTGCCAATGTAGAGACTGGTGCCATAATATGCCAAAAATGACCTTGCTGAAGGAGTTGTCTTGTCAGGATCGTAGCACTTGTATACAACTGATCAATGTCATTGTGATCTTTTCTGATACTAGAATTGGCCTTATCAAAATACGCACATCGCAATAGAGTGCCATGAGAGTCCTTGTGGTAAAGAGTTGCTACCATGATGTGACGGATTTGTGACGTGGGATTTTTGGACTTTAGGCGAGATGTAGGATTATGACAAATGATGGTGGACATGGAAAGGTTGTTTGGACGTTTGGATGAATCACTTTTTATTTTCCAAACTTGGGATGGTGGATGATGGATTTTGGAGGGATGGTGTTTGAGACCAACACCTTTATATGCCTTGATTGATGACCATTTCAAAGGAGGTGGAAATTTGTTGTATGTGGGAATCCTCTTGTCTTGTGGCTCCACATTGTGATTGACTTTTGTATTTGACTTGGTGTCTTTGTTTGATCCATCTTTCTTTGGAATCCATTTTAATTTCATTTGTCCACTTGTCCTTTTGTTTGATTCAATGGCCTTTGACATTTGATTTTGATCTTTTGACTTGTAAGACTTTTGTTTTTGTTGGTCCCAAAGGGAAGGTTTATTTATGATGGAATGATGGTTTATGGTGTGGGTGGAGGGGGTGATGGCAGTAATCTTATGACAAGGATTTCTCATGGACTCCATTTTGACATTTGTATCTGACAAAGTTGCCCCCAGTATTGAGGAGGTACCACTAGCATCGTTTGATTTGTTGTCTGAGGAATAACCAAGACCTTGATGTCTGTAATTTTCTTGAAGCTGTATTGGTTCTTGAATGCCTTGCTCATGTATGCCTAGTCCTTTGCCTTGATATTGCATGCTTTGATAGATTCTATTTGCGATGGGGTATTTGTTGTTTTGAAAGCAAGATGCTAACCCATCATTAGGAATGTGGATACTGTCACTTGTAATATTTTCATCTGCAAGAAAGCCTACTCTGATAAAGATAGATGACCCTAGTTGATAAAGTGTCTTAGCTTCATTGTCTTGTTGGACATATTCCTTACTGATATATTTGGTATGATCGTGTGACATGTCAAATTGAGATTGTAGACACCGAAATCTGGTTTAGGCCTGCAACTTCCATATTCTTCATAATTCGTATTCTTCATGGTCATGATTAAATAATGTTAATTATTTAATTATTCTCTATAGTCTTCATTTCTTCTATTGATTAAATATTCTTAATTATTTAATTAATTCATCTTCTTTTATTTCTTCTATTAATTAAATAATCTTAATTATTTAATTAATTTACACTTTTCTTTATTCTATAAGATTAATCAAATAAACACATTTTATTTAATTATGTTACTAATTAACCTTATCCATCTTGTCAAATTAAATAAATTTTTATTTAATTTACTCTTTATCATATTTCAACTATAATTAAATAAATTATTTATTTAATTATTTGTTTAAATCCCTTCATCATTTAATTAAATAAATCTTATTTATTTAATTATTCTTCGAATATTGAGTCTTGAATTAAATGAATTATTTAATTCATTAATTCTATTTTAACACATTCCTCTATATTTTAGATAATTATGTGAGTTATCTAAGTATTCACTTTTACTGGACTCGACATCTATTTTAATCGTTCAGTTAATCTTTGATTTAATGTCTGAGTGGCTATCTCGAGTAATCTCTTCGTCAAGTTAGTCAATCGTCCAGTTCTAACTCAATTGCGTGTACATGCGGATTAATTAAATATTCTTATTTAATTAATTAAGTGTTGTGTGTGCATTCGAACAGAGAATCGTTATAATCAATCTTCATCTTTGTCATGCAAAGATATTTCTTATGTTTTCGAATGTCGAACTGAAGATTAAATCATTTATTTAATCTTTAATTCTATTTCTAATTCGAATCACTCATGTCATTACTGTCAGTTATTAGAATGCATGTCTAATCTGTCGATCTCAACCGTCCGTTGATCTTTCAATCTTGACCTATCGTTCAAATAATCAATTTTCTATAAATTGATTTGTCATTCTTCATTCCTATCTCTCTTGCAAATTTTATAACTTTTGAGAGCACTTTGTCTTGAATCTTCGATATTTTGCTAATCACTATCTTAGGCTATACTTGCACGAACATGAAAATTTGAGGGAAATTATACTACACAAGCAAAATAGAGAAGGGCAATCGAGATGAATCATGGAAATACGTTTGAAAATTGGTGAGATTGTTCTAGTTTTAATTACATTTTTACTTTCCCATGTTCTTTGTTGCTTAACGAATGAATTTGCATTTTAGATTTTAGCATTGTATGCACGTGTGCTTCTAATGATCTTCTTTGTTGTCTATTGTGCAAAGCTTTTATTTGGCGTTACATTTGGTGAACCCGACGTGAAGACACCATCTTCACAAATCCGTAGATCTTTTAATTTTGGTTTTTGTAGATTTTTCGTACGGAACGACGCATCTGATAATTCCTGAACCGCAATTGACTTTCTGAACCGCATCTGATAGAGAAACGATGCATCTGACAATTCTTGAACCGCAATTGATTTCTTGAGCCGCAACTAAAACAAAAATGATGCATTTGACTGGTAACGAAGCGACGCAATTGACTGGTAAAATTTTATTTCTGCTTTCGCAATCTAGAATTTTCAATTGATTTTCGTGTTACTGATATTTGATTTTCAGCGTGTGGCCATTTGGAGTTAACAAGCTTTTGCAGGACGATTGACGAAGACAATATTGAAAATTACTAATGAGATCTTCTGCAGGATGCTTGTCAAAGACCCTAGTTAAATTTTGAAACAGATTGTTTGGTAGCGTAGCAAATCTTTTGTTTGGTTAAAAGTAACAAGTGTCTACTATGTTTGGTGTGAAAGCACAAGTTTGGTTACCCTTATGACTTGGTATATCAAAGTATCCTCTCCCCTTGCACATCCGTGCAATCCTGGGTGTAAGAGAAACGGTTACCAACTCTAAAACTTGGGTCTGTTTTGGTGGGAAAAAGTACTCACCCCAGGACGACTCAGACCGGTAGCACCCTGAACCCGAGGGACTTCTAGTCAATATATAAAAGTGGGTTCTTGGGGAAACCCCAAGAATCACTAGTGTGGTTTCGACGAGATGGATCCGAAAGGGGACTCGTGTCGTATGGATCACACCCCATGAACGGAATGCCCGAATTAAATACCTTTTGTTTTTAGAGACCAACCTATTTGTGGCCGTTGCTTGGTATAGTGCAGGGTATAGTATCATGCCCGAAGATACTCACTACTGATCCCCTTGAGTAGAGATAGCAGTTCTTGGGAGGTCATTGCCCAAAGAATTCAAAATTGGTGTGCTTGAAAGACGTTAATGAGCCGTGGAGGGGAGCCAATGCCACCAAATTTCTAAGCTATCCGCTCTCGATAAGGAAAGGTGTTCATCACCAATCTGGGGTATAATAGGTGGGCCATACCAAGTATACAAACCCTAGGCCTTTGGCCTATTAGGATGTGCTTGTCTGTTATCACTTTAAATGTTCTTGAGTCCAAAATCGAAACTGAAAACACTTTGTCTTATAATTGTCTTTGATTGTCAAAATTTAAACACGAAAAATGGAGTCAGTTTAAATTTCATGTCACTGAAAATTCACAGAGAGTCACAACTATTCATTAGAAACTCGCATCTAATTTTTTGAGTCACATCTGTAAATTTTGGGTTGCATCTGTCAGTTTGGCTCGCATTTGCTTTGAAAAACTGCATGCGTTATATTCTGAGTCGCATCTGTCAGTTAGAGTTGCATCTGGTAAATTTTGAGTCACATATGTCAGTTTAGACCGCAACTGATAATTTTGAACTGCATCTGTTAAATCCTGAGACGCATCTATCTGATTATCAGAAACCAAAATTTACAGTCACTGTCCAATCAACACCATTATACCAGTTTCAGTTGTCTTTACGCAAACAGTCTTTGAAATAGAAACCTGAAATGATTTGCTCAATTTTGCATCCGTTAGGTTCATTTAGTCATTACCATAGTTGTCTTCATTTAGAGTTTAGTTTCATTTTAGGGTACATATTACCTTGCATTAAACTTCTAGGAAGGTCACTTTTACAAACTTTAGGATAGGTCCATCATCTATACTCTAGAAAAATCGTAGTGTCAACGAAATTTTTCATTGAACCTAGTCCTATCATCTTATCCTTTGTCCTACAAAGAGTCCGCCTAGCTCATCAGTCTAGTTAGGAGACTCAAGTTATCTTTGATCCTTGTCCTGCAGTGGTTCTTTGACATAACTAAATTGGCACCTTGGTCAAACTTTAGGTAGTTGGTACCCTCTTCTTAGGTTTACGGAATTGATTACCTTAGAATCTTGCTTAGATGTTGCATCTTTAGATATTGTCATTTTAGACTAGCGTCATCTTAGAACATTCCTTATTTTGCATTTAGAAAATCTCAAAAACATAGCTTAGGTTGCATACCTTTGATTTAAGTCACTCTTTTCATTGTCATACCTTAGCCCTCATATCACATACCTTAGTCATACTCCATCTTTCATCATAACCTCACCACCATGTCTGCAATTTACCTTGATATGCGTGCTAGTCAAGTTGAATACAAGTTACTCAGTAATGGTCAATTCCAACAAGCCATAGACTTCAAAAGACAATATATCCAATCCAAATGCCAATCAACGTCAACCCATGGTCAACTACCCACATATCATTCCTACCCACAATCCATAAGTCCTAGTCCTCCAACCATCTACCCTCATTATCAAGAGTCCCTTAGCATAATCCATCCCATGAATCCACAACAAACATCCACTTATCACCCTTATCCTAACCTTGACAAGGGAAATCAACCTTCCACTAATCCCTTCCAAACCTCCATGTCCTATCATAGTCCTTCATCCACTAATCCCTTCCAATCCTCCATGTCCTATCCTAGTCTTTCATCGACTAATCCCTTCCAAGCCACTCCATCTTAGTCAACATTTAGTCATGAAAATACATCTATTCATGGTCTCCAAAGTCACATCCCATCTACTAAACTTAAGGATACATGTCAAATGGAAAGTCCAAAGCATGACTTCATGGCTTCACCTTCATGTCAAGATCAAAGTATTCTATCCCATGACCCTATCTTTAAGTCCATCCAAGAAGTCCTTCTAGATAATCATGGCATCCAAAATACACCTATCCTTGATCAAGATTCCATTCCCAATCATATCATTCAAGACAAACCCGTCTTTGATCAAGACACTATTATTGAGCAAGAAGTCCAAAATGATCCACTCCTTGACCTTTATGCCATTCATGATCAAACATTTGAAGACGACCCTATCCAAGTATCAAATGCATCCATTTCCCAAAATGAGACACTTTCCTCCTTTGAAAACATAGATGATATTCCTCTAGAACAAGAGTCTCCTACTATAGACATATTTACAAATGATCAAACTATAGCTGAGTTCATTGGACTGTATGACAATGACCATAAAGACGGTTTCAATATCGACTTGGAAGCACCAGTAGAATACTCTAAATCTGATATGTCACAAAATCACACCAAAGATATCCAACATGTCAATGAAGATAAGACATCTTATCAACTAGGATCATCCGCTTTTATCAAATCGGGCTTTCTTGTAGAGGAGAAGATTCCAAGTAACAGTTTCCACATGCACAGTGATGGGTTAGCATCTTTCTTTCAAAATAAAAAATACCCCATCGCAAATAGAATCTGTCAGAGAATGCAATATCAAGGAAAAGGACTAGGCATACACGAGCAAGGAATTCTAGAACCAGTACAGTTTTAAGCAAATCCTAGACATCAAGGTCTTGGTTATCCTTCAGTCAGCAAATCTAATGATGTTAATGGTACCTCTTCGATATTGGGGGCAACTTTATCTGATACAAACATCAAAATGGAGGCCATGAGTAGTTCTTACCATAAGGTTGTTGCCAACACTTGTTCCATCCTTACCATAAATTGTCATTCTGACATGTATAAACCTTCCATTTGGAACCACCAAAAACAAAAGTCTTACAAATTCAAAGTTCAAAATCAAATATCAAAGGCCATTGAATCAATCAAAAATCCAAGTGGACAAATAAAGTTAAAATGGATCCCAAAGAAAAATGGATCAAGCAAAGAAAATAGTTCAAAAGTAAAAGTCAATCAAAATGTGGAGCCACAAGAAAAGAGGACTCCCACATATAATAAAGGTCCACCTCCTTCAAAATGGTCATCATACAAGGCATATAAAATTCATGGTTCCAAAACTTATCCCAATTTGAAAATCAGTCTCCATCATCCATCACGCCAAGTTTGGCAAATGAAAATTCCTACATCTAAATTTCCAAATGCGTCTACCATCATTATCCTACGTCACAAATCCGTTGCATCTTGGCAGCAACTCTTTATTGTAAGGACTCCCATGGCACTCTATTGCGATGTGCGTATTTTGATAAGGCCAACTCTAGTGTCAACAAGGATCACAATGACATCAATCAATTGTATGCAAGTGTTATGATCCTAACAAGGCAACTACTTCTTCAAGGTTATTATTGGCATATCATGGCACCAGTCTCTACATCAACACCATCAATGGATTCGGCACAATTAGTGATCATCTAAAGCATCAAGGCCCTCCAAAAAAAAAAATTCACTTTGATGAAAACCTGGCAAACAGGCATCTTGGTGACACCAAAAAGAAAAGAAAAAAAGTCAAGAGAAAAATTTTATTCAATAGTTAAAACCATTCTTATGGCACTTTGGATAAGTACCATGATGAAAACTTGGAAAACAGGTGTCATGTGTAAGAAATTATCTATGTGGACTATTACACTTGGGGGCAAGTTGTCTCATCTCCCATACCCTTCGTCTAACATTTCCATCTATCCATCTTAGCCCTACCTTTCACATCCATTTTCCCACCTACTTTGATCTTGATAAGGATGGGTACAAACATAAATCATGCTTTGGAAAAACTTGACATGTCTATCCTTTGGTCATACACTATCCACGAAATATCATGTCATAGCCTTCATAGCATTTTTTCAAATGAGTTATCCTTATACGCAATACCTATCGCATGCCTTGGTTTTTCCCTTGTCAATGGTCTAAGGATCTTCCATCATCCCATCCAATCTTGAAAAGTCATTCCAAATGCAACAAGCCCAATCCATATAATCTTTCTATGCATTCTAGTGTATCATTCAAAACATTCATCGGCTTTGTTTCTAGCCTGGCTACAAACCTTGATCCTTTAGTCACATCATCATCATCCTCATGTTGTTTTAGGATGTGTCCTTCCTACATCAAATAACATTGTCACCATCCTCATCACCTGTCAATTGGTTTTCAGCTTGACTAGGGGCAAGATCATGGTTGTCCTTGGATTCTTGTACATAGTCCACTACCTTGTATATAGTCCTCATCCATGTATATAGTCCTTATCCCTATACATAGTCCACTACCCTATACAATCTACCGCATCCCTGTACATAGTCCACTGCCCTGTACAGAGTCCACTATCCCTGTACATAATCCTTATCCCTGTACATAGTCCACTTCCCTATACATAGTCCTTATCCCTGTACATACTACCTATCCTTGTACATATCCCTTATCATTCCTGTCCATCACTTGTATATACCATTCATAATAAGTGGTAGTCTTTCCCATGACCTGGAATGATTGACATCGAGCGCATTTCATATCCCTCGTTTTATCCTATTCATAGTCAATTGGTCTTATACTCGACTGGGGGCAAACACTTGACATGTGTCATATTAGTTCTTACATTGGTTGTGTTGAAGACGTAAAACCATGGAAAAATCCAAAAAAAATTGCAAACAGGCCTGAGAAAACACAAAAAACATCGAAAAACTTCAAAAGGACAAAAAAATCAAAACATTTCAAAAATCCAAAAACAGAGTCAGAGTCAGTCGCACTTGTCAGTCTTTGTCATTTGTCGAACTACGTTGCCTCTATGACTGGACGTAGGCAAGGCCATCTGCCAATGTGCCCTCAAGGCATTAGGTCAATCTGTTTAGGTTTGTCTGTATAAATTCATGAGTCAATCCATATGTCTATATGACAAGGTCATTGGTTGTGTCGAACTACGAGGTCTCTGCGTGTATAATGTAGGCAAGGCCATCAATCGATGAGCCCTCAAGGCCACACTAGGTCAGTCCATTAGGGTTCGTCGCATTCACTTTCACACATGTCTTTTATTTGTAGTCAGTCTTGTTGGTCAAGTCAAGTCGAACTATGAGGTCTCTGCGTGTATAACGTAGGCAATGCCATCAATCAATGAGCCCCCGAGGCCGCACTAGGTTAGTCCTTTAGGGTTTGTCATCACACACAGTCAATTGTCCACGCATTGTCTCAAGTCATGCCTCAATCTGGTGAACAAGTCAGCAATGTCTCTAAGTCAAATCAAACAACTGGCCAAACAAAACAATTCAAAACAGATCAACCAACAGTCTACTACAGGATGTGTCCTTCTTGGAAACGAACGTTATCAAAACAATCAACCTATGTCTTATACAGGATGAGTCCTTCTTGCATAATCGATAAGGTCAAACATAGCCTTATACAGGTTATCACATCAACGGCATCTGACTCAACGTCTTATACGATACATGTCTTTCTGAAACCAGGCTTTTTCATGCCTTATACATATAGTCATAACATCGAAACCAGACTCACAGTCTTATTCGGTATGTGTATCTCCTGTAATCAGGCTCTATAAATCAACAAATCAAACAAACAAATCATGTTTTGGCAACTATTTTATTGGCTTATTGACTTTATGGCTTGTTTATCTTATCATTTATCTTGTATTGATGACTGGGATTCACGTTACTAGCTTTCTCAAGGATGTCCCATGAAGGATTTAGAGAAGCAACGATGTATCAGAATTCTATTTTCTTTGACTGTTGTTTGTCAACTGTCTTTTAAACTTGATTTGTTGTCATGTTACGATTTTCCTCAAGGATTTCCCATGAAGGATTTAGAGGAGCAATGACGTATCATGACCCGTCTTTTACTTTGTTTGCTGTCTGTGGTTTGTCCTAACAAAAAGACTGGGGCAACTTGTGCCCTTAGTATGAGTTAATGACAATCCTTGTCTGTGACTATCTGTTATTAGCAAGTGGATGACCTTGCACACCTTGATCTATGTCATATCATAGTGTTTTTCTCCATTTGTATTAGTCCCGCCCAATGATGATAAAGTGCAATACCTTTTGTGATACGGAAAAATATCGAAGATTCCTAATACTAACATCTATCTTCTATCTTTCATTCTTTGTCGATCTTTCTTTCCGCACTAACAGTTCTTCTTTCTTGCATTATGACGAAGTCCTATGACACAAAATGGTGTATATCATCCTACATCAACATACATGTTAGAAACATTCATACATATAGGCATAGTTCATATCTAGATCATCATGGCATAATAGAAATACTCATTAACAACAATACATATTATAAGTATTTCATGTACAAAGCAACTGTAAATACGGGCATCACATTACACTTGTATAACATCACATGTCATCTACATCATACATATAACATCACATTGTATCTCATAATCATATAGGATCATACATCATATATAACCATACATCACATAGAATCAACATTATCTCATTAGCTGCATAAACATCATAAAATACATATACTCACCATCACATAGGCATGCCATATAAACATCACACATATAAATAAATATTGCATAATCAGTACATAGAAATGCATATCATGAGAATCACTGCCAAAATCATATATATATATTGCTCAAATGTGTCACCTCACAATGTCATAATGTATCAATAATACATGGAAGCCTGCAGGCTATAAGACCAAAATACAGTGTCTCAAATGAATCTCAAGCAGTATCTCTATCCTGAACTACCACTGCCATCATTTTGGGAGTGTGTGGGAGAATGATGCTGGGAACCTGCTAATCTCTGAGCTGTGGGAGGTCTGTCATATGGCCCTGCTCTACATGGCTGATCCACCCCCTCTGTGCTAACTATTCGCGTGTGGGTCCTAGTCTGAGACCTGCTACTGTGTGCCACTAAAAAACTGGGAACTCATCTCTCTAGGGGAACCTCCGCCTCATATAGGTCCCGATAGTATCTCTCCCTCTCTCCAGCTCTGACTAGCTCATTGGCGAATGTAGCTGATGGTCCTGTACATAATACTCTAAGCTCTGTGAACTGTTGCTCAGTCTCCTACCGCCGAGCTATGGCCTGATCCCTATCCATCAAGGCTCTGTCTCTCTCCACCCGATAGGCATCCCTCTCGGCCATCAATACTCTCATATGATCCTCCAAGGAGGCAACCTAGGCTCGCGATGTATCCATGTCCGGATCCTCCGCCCCTCTCTCATCCTGTCTGGCCCTGTCTATCCCATCCTCCTCCTCATCGAGCTCCTCCAGGATCTGATCTTGGATCTCTCTCTCGTAATCATCATCCTCATCATCGTCCTCCTAGTAGGCACCTGCAACCCAAGGGCATCAACCTCTGCCTCCTCTCCAACTGCCTCCTCGACACCTCCCTCCTCTATGCCTACCTCCTCGGCACCTACCTCTGCCTCTGCTGGGATATCTAGGATGTCTGGGATAACAGCCTCTGTTGGCTGCTCCTCCTCACCACCTTTGGCCACATCTAGCATAGCCACATCCTCCTCTCCTCCCCTCTCCTCCCGGATCGGTGACAAGGCTGGTCCTCGTCCCTATCGACCACACCTCCCTCTCCTGCCTCCATGTCGGACACCTTTGCCATCATCCCCTCCATCACCACAGCCTCCTCTGCCTCCTCAACCTCTCCCTCTGCCTTGTCTGCCTCGTGGACCTGTACCACGCTGCTCTACCGATGCTGGCTGTCTTGGATCTGTCATGGGAATCGGCCTGTGTACTGCCCACCACTAATCATAAGTTGGAGTGGTCCCTAGATCTGCTGGTCCGTCCCTCCATCTCCATGGAAGTGCTTGTAAACCATCAATATCTACCTCTGCAGTGGCGATTGGAATCTCTGGCCCCCATAGCAGGACCTCTCGTGATGACCGAGCAAACTCTGCTCTCCCTCGAGGTACATCCTGTACCTCTCCAAACTGTCTCAATACCTGGTCCGACAACTGCCTCTCTATAATGTGCATATGGGACACTGTCCGTCCCACAAAATATTGTGTCTGTCTACAAAATGGCAGGTGCTCATCCTCATCTGACCACTACTCACAGCCTAGGTACGATCTCCATGTAAACTTCTGCATGGTGTCTATAGCATGTCTAAAGTAGCCTGTGTCCCCAATATGATGTTGTGTGGTTGCCCCCGCATAACGGAAGGCATATGGAGCTCCATGAGGTATGTCTACTGTAACAGATGGTCTAAAAATAGCGATATGCTCCCACACCCATATCATTAGAAGCATGGTACTGCAGCTCATCGACTGTGCCTCTCTATAGGCAATGTCATGCAAGTGGAAGTACAACATCCCTAGCACACAGGAACCCCAGGCATATACAACTCGATGCTCGAGCATGCCCACTAACATCTCCCCCCATCCCACGGGAAATCCATGACCTCGGCGGTCAGGTAGTACTATACTGCCTATCAATGTCGCTACTAGACAGTCTAACTATCTATACCTCTGAGCCAATACCCGCCACCTAATCTCATAGTCATCAACCCCTAGCTGTCTAACATCCGCATGGGGGTAATATCTACACATCTCAGCAATCCCTCTCTGAGTATCATAGACCACCTGTGTCCCTCTAATAGGCAGTCTCAGTATCCTATATACATCTTCTAATGTCACCGTGGCCTCTCCAGTCGGTAGGTGGAAGGATGATGTCTCAAAGTGCCACCTCTCACATAACGCTATCAATAATCCCCGATTTGCCCGAATCTGGGGCATATCGGTCACATGCAACAAACCCAAATGCCATAGAGTCTGTCACTCGGCCGGCCACAAACTGTCTCTGAATCGAAACATCATGGGTCTCGACTCCCGTGTATAAATAGGGTCTAATACAACCTGCAACAACATTATACATACCTCATGTTAGCCAGAATCATCTATCCTAGGGTGAAATGACTGTTTTAACATAAAATGCAAATGCGTAGTTATTTTGCACATGCGTCATTCTTTTACACATGCGTCGCTTTTTCACAAATGCGGTTCACAAATTCTATATGCATCGTTATTAAACAAATGTGGCTCATATTATTCAAATACGTCACAAAACCACCATTTGCGTTGTAAAACATCAATTGCGTTTCTAAATACACATATGCGGCTATAAATATGCACATGCGTTTCAAAAAATCAAATGCATATCAAAAATAAGCAAATGCGTTTAACCGCTAAACCTATTCTAAATGACCGGCGTAAACTTTCAAATGCGGTTTTTAGCATACATATACGTCGTTTGCACATACATATGTGGTGCAAAATTAAAAATGATGCATAACTAAAAATGCATTAAATGTCTTAAAATGCGCACACATGAAAATTTTTCAAAAGACAAGTTTTAGGTCCATACTAGGGGGTCCGCGCCGGCTGGTCTTTGGTATGTCCGGATCCTTTATGTGCAGTGATGGGTGGCTGGAACTGGAGACATCTTCTCTATCAATCCAGAGCAAATTTTCAAATCTCAAAGCTAGGTGGGTGCAAATGAATAGTTTTTCACCCCAATTCAAATATATACCTAGGGCTCAGGTGGCATTTCTTTCCTACTGGCCATGTAAACTTCCATTTTCCATCATCCCGTACCCATCCCTCCCATTTCTGAACCCAATTCCATCAATTGCATTGTATTTTTGCCTATCTACTAGACTAATCGGGAGCATTTCCAAATTTTTCTGAATATTTCATAAATTTGTCAATTTTCCCAAGGGGGCATACCTTCACCTGTTTTAGTCTAGAGCATGACTGGGGCATATTTTTATCGACTTTCTTTGACACAACGCTGAAACGACATTGTATCAAAGAGGGGCAAATGTAGACACCGAAATCTGGTTTAGGCCTGCGACTTCCATATTCTTCATAATTCGTATTCTTCATGGTCATGATTAAATAATGTCAATTATTTAATTATTCTCTATAGTCTTCATTTCTTCTATTGATTAAATATTCTTAATTATTTAATTAATTCATCTTCTTTATTTCTTCTATTAATTAAATAATCTTAATTATTTAATTAATATACACTTTCTTTTTCTATCGATTAATTAAATAAATTCTTATTTAATTTACTCTTTATCATATTTCAACTATAATTAAATAAGTTATTTATTTAATTATTTGTTTAAATCCCTTCATCATTTAATTAAATAAATCTTATTTATTTAATTATTCTTCGAATATTGAGTCTTGAATTAAATGAATTATTTAATTCATTAATTCTATTTTAACACATTCCTCTATATTTTAGATAATTATGTGAGTTATCTAAGTATTCACTTTTACTCGACTCGACATCTATTTTAATCATTCAGTTAATCTTTGATTTAATGTCTGAGTGGCTATCTCGAGTAATCTCTTCGTCAAGTCAGTCAATCGTCCAGTTCTAACTCAATTGCGTGTACATGTGGATTAATTAAATATTCTTATTTAATTAATTAAGTGTTGTGCGTGTATTCAAACAGAGAGTCGTTATAATCAATCTTCATCTTTGTCATGCAAAGATATTTCTTATGTTTTTGAATGTCAAACTGAAGATTAAATCATTTATTTAATCTTTAATTCTATTTCTAATTTGAATCACTCATGTCATCACTGTTAGTTATTAGAATGCATGTCTAATCTGTCGATCTCAACCGTCTGTTGATCTTTCAATCTTGACCTATCATTTGAATAATCAATTTTCTATAAATTGATTTTTCATTCTTCATTCCTATCTCTCTCGCGAATTTTATAACTTTTGAGAGCACTTTGTCTTGAATCTTCGATATTTTTCTAATCACTATCTTAGGCTATACTTGCACGAACTTGAAAATCTGAGGGCAATTATACTACACAAGCAAAATAGAGAAGGGCAATCGAGATGAATCATGAAAATACGTTTGAAAATTGGTGAGATTGTTCTAGTTTTAATTATGTTTTTACTTTCCCATGTTCTTTGTTGCTTAACGAATGAATTTGCATTTTAGATTTTAGCATTGTATGCATGTGTGCTTCTAATGATCTTCTTTGTTGTCTATTGTGCAAAGCTTTTATTTGGCGTTACAGAGATGATTCTGTTGGTGCTTCCATGGCAATGTCAAATCCATCATTATGTTTAGTGTCATAGAGTCCAATGATTTTAGCTATAACTTGACCATATGCAAGCATGTCCTTAGTGGAAGATTCTTGTTATGGAGGAATATCATCTATGTGTCCAATGAAGGCAAGTGTCTCATCGTGGGAAATGTCAATAGTCGAGGCTTGTATAGGGTCAGCAAGTGTTTGATCATGAATGGCATAAAGGTCAAGGAGTGGATCGTTTTGGACTTCTTTGTCAATGGTAGGGTCTTGGTCGAAGATGGGGTTGTCATGGATTTGGACTTCTTGGTCAATGATGGGGTCTTGGTCAAAGATGGGGTTGTCATGGATGATACAATCAAAAATAAGGTCATGGGATGGACTACCTTGTTCTTGACATGAGGGTGACATTATAAGGTCATGCTTTGGGCTTTCATTTTGACATATATCCTCAAGTTTATTAAATGGGATTTGACTTTGGACTATGATAGAATTTTCATGACTAGATGTGGCTTGTGAGGGGGTGACTTGAAAAGGATTAATGACCAAAGGACTAGGATAGGACGTGGGAACTTGGACTGGACTAGTATATGAAGGACTAGGATAGGACATGGGTACTTGCATTGGACTAGAATGTGAAGTACAAGGGTAGGACATGGAGCCTTGGACTGAATATGTCATGGAGTCTTGGACTGGATTAACTGTTGAAGGACAAGGATATGACATGGAGACTTCGACTGGATTGGTGTAAGGTTGATTGAAATAGGACATGGAGACTTGGACCGGATCGGTATGGTATGATGTGGGGACTTGACATGAGTTGGTAGATGGCTGATAAGGGATGCAAACTTGGATGGGATTAATAGCTGAAGGGTCAAAATATGACATGGAGGTTTGGAATGGACTATTGGACAGTTGGCTTCCCTTGTTAAGGTTAGGATAAGGGTGATAAGTGGACGTTTGTTGTGAATTAATGGCAGGATTTGTGTCAAGTGACTGTTGATTGTGAGGGTAGACAGATGGTGGAAAAGTATTTATGTCAAAGCCTTGTGGTAACTTAGCCCCTTCATCCAAAAGCATGGCGAGATACCTTTGAGGGTCACATAAGACTAATTTTTTTACAAAGGAGAATATATCAGGATTTTGCACTGCAGCTTCTATGTCTTTGAAATATACTCGTTCATTTTGGTCTCTTTGTATGAATGGTTCAAAAAAAATTTTGATGAAGATTGCATGTTCATGTTGTGAAATGGGTCAGAAAAGGTCCAATGTTTTGACTTGGTTGTTTCTAGATGTTTGACCGTTGTTTGGTTTGTTTCAGTATCCAGAAAACACTTGCAAGCACGATATTTTGACTGTAAGCAAGCACACATGAGACAAGTACAATCCTAAAAGGCCAAAAGGCCAAGGCTTTGTATACTTGGTATAGCCCATATACCCCAGATTGGTGATAAACACCTTTCCTTCTCGAGAGCGGATAGCTTAGAATTTTGGTGGCATTGGCTCCCCTCCATGGCTCATTAACGTCATTCGAGCACACCAAATTCAAATTCTTTGGGTAGTGACATCCCAAGAATTGCTATCTCTACTCAAGGGGATCAGTAGTGAGTGTCTTCGGGCATGATACTGTACCCTACACTATACCAAGCAACAGCCAATAGAACGGTTGGACACTAAGACAAGAGGTGTTTAATTCGGGCATTCCGTTCGTGGGGCATGATCCATGCGGCGAGAGTCCCCTTTCAGATCCATCTCGTCGGAACCACACTCGTGATTCTTAGGATTTCTCCAAGAACCCACTTTTATATACTGGTTGGAAGTCCCTCGGTGTTAGGGTGCTACTGGTCTGAGTCATCCTGGGGTGAGTACTTTTTTCCACCAGAATAAGCCCAAGTTCTAGAGTTAGTAACTATTTCTCTTACACCCAGGATCACACGAATGTGCAAGGGGAGAGGATACTCCGATATACCAAATCGTGAAGGGTAAAAAAAATAGATAAAAATAGGTCTGATTTTCTGATCACCGAGTTTTCACAAGGTGAGAGCATAATCACCTACCATTTGTTCAAACACAATCAAACAAAGAAAGCATAGGTTCGTTTTAATTGCACCAAATAAAATGTGAGTTACACTACTAAAAATGCAAATACATTGTTTTGTTGTTTGGCCTTTGACAATCAAACCTACAAGACAATCCATTAGTAGTTTAGTGTTTGTCTTCAACCCATGAAAAAACTCCAATGCCACATGCTGCCAACAAAGATTATTAATAAAAATAAAAAATAAAAACTTAAATGAAAACAGCAAACTTAAAATAGTGATAACTTCCTCCAAACTTAACAAAATTTTAAGTGGTAGATACTCATGGAAAGCTAAAAATCAAACCTTGAAAACCCAGAAAGGATTTTCCACGATTCTGTACAAAAAAAATGTTATATGCAAAAGAAGATTCGGGTTTTAACAGTTAAAACTTAAAAAACTGTTATCACTAAAATGGCCATAACTTTCTTAAATATTAATGAAATTTAAAACCGTTTGATGTTCTAGAAAGCTGAGAGTGAGATCTACAAAACTCAGAAATTGTTTTAAAAAATTTTATTCGCCCATTTTTCTGTGCTCAAAAGAAAGTGACGGGATTTCTTATGACTTATTGGCTGTAACCTGCAAAACAATGAAAACAAACAAGAAAACACACAATTTTTTCTACAAAATGTCGGGTTCACCAATGTAATCAATGGAAAATTAGATTGTTAGATTGTTAATCAATAAACATTAAAAATCCAAAGAGGCTATCAAGAACAATGGAAAATCAAAATAAAGAACGATTATACCTTCCTTTCCTTCCATGCTTCACCTTCATAGCACCTTCTAGTTTGCAGCAAATAGAGATGCCCTCAGATTTCAAATGAGCAACCTATAATAATGTCTAAGTCCTATGCAAATGTTGAAGGATTTGATAGAATAATACCTATGTCTATGCCTATTGCCAATGTCTATGCCTAAAACAATGCCATGACTTGATTAAAATGACTATAATAATGAATTAAAATTGCATATGAAAAACTAAACGTGCAAGTAAATAAATGCCTATAATAACTATGCAAAATGTCAGCATGTGCGTGTCTTGTTGAAAAATGAGAAGAAGATGGCATTTTATAGAAAATGCCATTTGGAATGGACGGACGAGATAAATTAATGATGAGAACCTAAAATGAGCGATCCAGATTAAACCTGAGAATCCCTAATTAGGGTTAGGGCAAAATCCTTAATCGAACGGTCAAAATAAAATCGGATCGACGGCGAAGAATAAATGAGGAAATTAATTAGAAAATAAAGATTTTCGAAAATCAAGAAGATAAAGATTGCCTGATTTGTGAGATTTCAAAAAATCGAGAAGATAAGATTTGAACTGAAGATTCGATTTGGAAAATTAAGAATCTGCCCGATTACTTGATTTTTAGAAGATTAGATACTAATTTGAATTAAATTAATTCAAATTAATGATTTTATGAGATAATAAATAATCTTTTTCAGATTATTTATCAAAATGGACTGACAGTTCAGATTGAGATGACATTTTAAATAATTTAATTTATCTAAAATGAGAAGAATATTAAATTGGCAATTAAATAATTAAATTTAATTATTTAATTTAGCAGATAAGACCAATTAATTAAATAAATTAATCAATTTATTTAATTAAGACAGTTAGTGACATATTAAATAAATAAATAAAACTTATTTATTTAATAATCGGAAGAAATATATGATAAAGGGGAATTAAATAAATTAAGAAATTTATTTAATTAAGGGAAGACTTAGCCAATTAATGATGTATTTAATAAATAAATAGAATTTATTTATTTAATAATCATGAAGAATACAAAGACATGAATTAATTAAACAATTATAAATTATTTAATTAATAGTTGAATGTGGACCAAGGACATAATTAAATGTCTTAATTATGCTTGACGAAAGTGGTAAAAAATAAGCTTGCAGGCCTAGGTCATTTTTAGGTGTCTACACATGGTACTGATATAGATTTTCAATGTTGAATATAGGTGATATATCCATACCTTCCAG
Source organism: Sequoia sempervirens (assembly GCA_007258455.2). Taxonomy (NCBI): domain Eukaryota; kingdom Viridiplantae; phylum Streptophyta; class Pinopsida; order Cupressales; family Cupressaceae; genus Sequoia; species Sequoia sempervirens. Next base: position 134,666,218 of record VDFB02000013.1, on the reverse strand, counting down.
TAACTCCACTTCGTATGCATTTCCTGAATCAAATTTCTTCAAGATTTTACAAGTTCCAAACTTTCTCATCTTCAGTTTATTGTACGTTCCAACTGTAAACATTTCCTTCCTCAAATATACCATCACTTCATCTCCAACTTCAAACTCCTTATGTCTCCTCTTTTCATCTACTTTCTCCTTATACTTCTGGTTCATATTTTCCAATTGCTCCTTCACTTTAGTATGCACATTCTTCATATGTTCTACAAATTTCTTTACTTTTGTATTCCTTTTATCTTCCATACTGATGTCTCTCAACTCTGATATACCTCTAGGGTGGACTCCAGTAACAATCTCAAAAGGTTTATTTTTGGTACTCCTATTCACTAAATTATTGTAATCAAACTTTGCTTGTGCAAGGACTAAATCCCAACTTCCGACCTTCTCTCCAACCAAGTATCTCAACAAATTCCCCAAACTCGTGTTTACTACCTTTGTCTATCTATCAATCTATGGGTGAAACATAAAATTTAACTTTAGATCTATCTTCAACTTCTTCTAAAGTGTCCTCCAAAAGTAACCATCAAACTTGATATCTCTATTTGAAACAATACTCCTAGGTAATCCATGCAATCTGACCACTTCTCTGAAAAACAAGTCTACTACATGTATTTCATCTCTTTTCTTCTTACAAGGTATGAAATGTGACATTTAAGAAAATTTATCCACCACCACAAATATAGAATCATTACCTCTTTGTGTCTTTGGCAAACCAAGTATGAAATCCATGCTAATATCCTCCCAAGGTCTCTCCAGAATTGTCAAAGGTTTATACAATCCAATATTCTAACTATTCCCTTTTTCAACTTGACAAACTCTACAATTCTACACAAATATCCTAACATCCTTATGAATCTATGGAAAAAAAAAATTCTTACTCACCAATGCCACTGTCTTATCAACTCCAAAGTGTCATGACATTCCTCCACTATGCTTCTCCTTCACCAAGTTATCCCTCATTGAGCTCGGGGTATACACAACTGATTACCTATGAACAACATATCCTCCTAAATGAAATAATCCAACCACTAGCTTCTATCCTCCAAAATTGGTTTGTTACATGCTCTCCAAGGTTCTGCAAAATATGGGTTTCCTTCATACAAGTTCTTCAATTCATCAAAGCCTATTGCCTCCACTCTCATCTCTATCGGTAAATTCCTTCTCCTACTCAAAGCATTAGCAATTCTATTTGACTTTCCACTCCTATGCTTCAAAACAAAATTATAACTCTGCAAGAACTCTACCCATCTCATGTGTCTCTAATTCAACTTACCTTGACTATTCAAATATTGTAATGCTTGATGATCCGTATACAACACAAACTCCTTAGGCAACAAATAATGTCTCCACTTCTTCAAGGCTTGAACTATAGCATAAAACTCCTAATCATACACTGATTATCTTATTTTGGCATCATTCAATTTCTCACTGAAATAAGCTACAGGTCTCCCTTCTGGACTCAACACTGCTCCAATTTCATTTCCACTAGCATCACAGTCTACTTGAAATACCTTGCTAAAATATGGTAAAGCCAACACAGGCTGCTCAGTCACCTTCTATTTCAACAACTCAAAAATTTGGTTTGCTCCAGACGTCCATCTAAAATCCTTTTTATCTCCTCTCATTGTTTTTGTCATAGGACTGCAAATAGAGCTGAAATTCCTAATAAACTTTTGATAGAAACTAGCCAATCCATGAAATGATCTCACCTCTCCAATGCTATCTAGTGTAGGCCACTTAACAATTTCTCTTACCTTCTCAGGATCCATCTTCAACCCATCCATGGATATCACAAATCCCAGATATACCAATTCCTCCTTCATGAAACTACACTTCTTAATGTTTATCATCAACTTTTCTTCTCTCAACCTCTACAAAACTTGTCTTATATGCAACAAATGTTCTTCTCTAGTCTTACTGAAAATCAAGATGTCATCCAAATACACAATCACAAACTTACCCAAGAATTTCTTCAATACCTCATTCATCAACCTCATGAAAGTACTCAGTGCAATTGTCAATCCAAAAGGCATCACCAACCACTCATACAATCCTTCATTTGTTTTGAATGTTTTCTTCCACTCATCCCCTTCTCTGATTCTAATATGATGATATCCACTCTTCAAATCTATCTTTGTAAAGTATCTAGCTCCACTCAAACAATCCATAATGTCATCCATCTAGGGAAAAGGAAATCTATGCTTCACCATGATCTTGTTTATGGCTCTAGAGTCTGTACACATCCTCCATTCTCCATCCTTCTTAGGCACTAACACAACAGGTACTGCACATGGACTTAAGCTTTCTCTGATCAAACCTTTTCTCAACAATTCTTGCACGTGTCTATTCAACTCCTCATTCACTATAGGTTTCATCCGATGTGCTACTTTATTAGGAAAACTAGCTCTAGGAATCATATCCATGCAATGACTAATACTCCTCATAGGTGGCAATCCACCAAGTACATTATCTGAAATGATATCTTCATATTCTATTAGCATCTCCTTTTTCTCCTCTGGTTGTTCTTCTACATGCTTCGAGTATTCAACCTTCTTAGGAACTAAGGCATCACACATGTTCTCATGTCTCAATCCATCCAAGAATCTCCTTCCATCAACCAAACAAATTCTAGCACTCGTACAAACCTCAACTTTAGGAACATCTTCAAATGGCAACAAAGTTTGCTTCATCCTATTAGCATCAATGGTGTATATATTCTTCTTTCTATCATGAATAGCCTGTCTATCATAATGCCAAGGTCTTCCCAACAAAACATGGCATACATCCATATGCATGATATCACATAGAAATTCATCATGATAATTTCATATCTTTAGTTTTACCAAACATTTTTCACTTACCGGTATCTTATGCTCATCTTGAATCCATGCTATCTAATAGGATTTTGGGTGTTTCAATCTTTCCAACTTCAATTTGGTCACCATTTCTTTAGAAACTGGGTTATCTAAGAATCCACTGCTAACAATCACTTTGCAACATTTACCAACTACCTTGCATCTAGTCTGAAACAAATTCTCTCTGCAATGGTTCTTGCTCCATCTCACTTTAACACAAAACTCTTTTATTCACCAACACTTCTCCATCTTCTAGTTTATTAGATGATCTGGCATGATCTTCCTCAACAAAGGTTGTTCTTGTCTTTTTTTCTATCTTTCTACTTGTCTCTCCTTGATTACATTCAAATGTTCTATGTCCTTCTCCAGCACACTTAAAGCAAGTTCCCTTGAACACTCTTTTATCTTATCCCCTATCATATTTTCTATAACCCTCATTCTTGTAACCACTATATCCTCTTCTTTGGTAAGAATTTTCATCACCTCTACGGTATGAATTGTCATTCTTGTTGACTTATTTTTATTATGATCTCCAAAAGTTCCTCTTCCTCCTCTAGAAAAAATTCTTCCTCTCTGAAATCTTCCACCTCTTCCTCTCTATCTTTGTTGATGTATTTTATTCAACTTCTCTTCTACTTTTAGGGCACACTGATATGCTTCTTCCATACTCTACAACTTAATCAAACTGATCTCATCCTATATAGACAACCTCAAGTCATTCACATATCTAGCCACTTGCTTGATCTCATCCTCCAAATTTCTAGATATGATATTCAACTTATAGAAATCTTCATTATACTCTGTCACACTTGACTCCTTCTGCTTCAAATTTTGCAACTTTTGGAACAAACTAATTTGATAATATATAGGCATAAACTTTGTCTTCAACTTATTCACCATCCAACCCCATGACTTTATGTTTTATTTTCCTCTTCTTTTCCTATCTTTCTGCAAATGATCCCACCAAAGGGATGTTGGATGTTGTGGTTGTGTTTTTGATATGTGGTTGTCATTAATTTCAACACTATTAGCATTGATGTATTGAAGGTTGTATATGTTGAGGATATTGAGAAAATTGTTAAGAAAAATGTTGTAGGTTGCCAGAGGAATAGTGAAGGTCATGAAGATGTCTTGATCTGTATGTCAATGATCAACTATTGTGGACTAAAGGATTTATTGATGAGAGTATCTATTTTATCCATTGGAAGTTTCAGAGGTCTATGTGAAGTTTTAATCATGTTATGAATAGTTGTCAGAATAGTTGTGTTCTGACAGTTTTTCTCTAGTTTCAGTTAGTATTCCTGAGTGAAGTTGATATGATTCTAGTAATTTCAGTTGTTGCGGATGTTTCTACGTTGGTTCTTGTTGCTTGTGGAAATTTCTAGATCATTCTCTAGCTTCTTTGCATGTCTGCGTTGATTGGTGTGTTCATGGTTGAAGATTTTTCTCATATGTGTTTGGGTTTTCATGTTCTTGGCTGACATGGTGGTTGTAACGTGTTGTGGATCCTTGGAGATTAAAATTTGAATGTTTGGCACACTCGAGGATGTTGTTTTGGGCCATAATATAATATTGGCCGATAATTCTTGATTCGCATTGAAAATTTATTTGTAAATTTGGGCCGACATTGCATATATGTTTAATATTTTCATATGTATTTTGGCTGACGAAGTTGTTGATGAAATTCATGTTTCGAATATATAAGAGTGGTTGTTTGTTTGAATTCAAAGGTGCTCAGTGTGCTCCTATGTGTGTATGCATGAATATCATTTGATTGCAGAGTAGAGTGTAAAGAAGTTTGAGCTAAGTGTGAAGGAGTGTTTTTCTGCTTAATCAGAACTATAATCAAGCTTTTGAAGAAGCTATTTTCTTAGTTCATACCCTGGGGATCTAATTTGTATTTCTCTTTCTTGGGAAGTGAGCCCTCTTGTATTTGAGTAGTGAGATCTAGGTAGTGTTCCTGAATGCATGTGCATTCCCACTATTATTCTTATACTTTTAACAGGGTATAATCTTGTGGACTAACATCCACTGTGGTTTTTCCCCTAACAGGGTTTCCACAAAAAAATCTTGGTGTTCTCTATGTTTCTGATGTGTTGATTTTTTATGGTCTATTGTTCATGCATCAGATTTGAAATTGGGTTAAGTTAATTTTGAGTTAAGATTTAAAATTTAAAATAATCTATGACAATTGATTCACCCCCCTCTTACTTGTCTATCCTTGTTTTTCCAACAATTGGTACAAGAGCTGGTTCCTCTAAAGAAGTTTAAAAGCTTGAGGTGATTCGTGATGGCATCATATAAGAAGGACAGCCCTAGATTTGATGGAACAAACTACTCACTATGGAAAACCAAAATGGAATGTCATTTGAGATGTTTAGGTGAAGATTACAAAGAACAAATATATTATTCCTCAGAATGGTCCTTCCACTCCTAATGAGATTAAAGATGTTGAGAATAATATCAGGGCTATGGAAGCTTTGTTGAGTGCTCTGAAAGATTTGGAAATGACAAATGTGATAGGTATGAAGACAACTCATGAGATGTGGATGAAGCTAGAGACTTTGTATGAAGGATATGTACATGTGAAGGTCGCTAAGCTACAGAGTTTGAAAGGAAAGTATGAAAATTTGAAGATGGATGAAGATGAAAAGATTTTTTTTTTTAATGCAAAGAGTAAGTGAAATTGCAAAGATTAAGTGAAATTGTGATGGGTATTAGATGTGCTGGTGGTACCTTGGATGAGCAAGAAATTGTAGCTAAAGTGCTTAGATCATTGCCTCCTTCCTACAAATAAAAAGCTCATGCTATTGAAGAATTTAGATTAGTAACAAATGTGACAAGGCATATGTTGATTGGTAAACTTGTTAGCTTTGAATTAAGCGAATTTAGTGATTCTGCACTGATACTAAATCTACATTTAAGGCTTTTGTATTCGAAAGAAACATGCAAAGATATGATTTGGGAGAAAGTTCTAGAAAGACATTCAAATATGAGGAAGAGATGAAATAGCTTAAAGAAGAAGAAAGAAAAGTTGAAGAGTTGGAAGCATTGATTGTGAAGAAAGAAGGCAAAGGGCAAGGTAATTATAAAGGAAAGTTTCCTATTAAATGTTTCTCTTGCAGCAAAATAGGTCATTTTGCTTCAACGTGTCCTGAAAGAGTTCCTAGGTTTAAGCCCTACAAACCTAGATTTCAAAAGAAGTGTTATTTTGCTGAAGGTGTGACTGATGAAGAATCTGATAAAGAAAATGGAAATGAAGATCAATGGGTTTTCATTGCTATCAAGGAAAATGATTCGGTGGCTACTGAATCTACTAAAGTTGAGAAAGCTCTTGTAGCCCAAATTGAAGAGAAGGATGAGTGGGTTATTGATAGTGGATGCTCACATCATATGATTGGTGATAAAAGGAAAATTTTAAGTCTAGAGAAATATGATGGTGGGGTTGTAAGATTTAGAGATAACAATGCTGGTGTGATATGTGGCAGAGGATCTATTTGTCTTGGTGGTAAACATAACACTGATGATTTCCTTTATGTTGAAGGATTAAAGCATAACTTGTGAGTGTCGGACAAATGGTGGACAAGGGTTAAAGCATAGGAGGATGTGTCATGTAAATTTTAATAACATTGTCAAGGTAAGTTCCATTCAAGCAAGAAGAGATCTACCTAAGCTAGTCAAACCTGCTAACAAAATATGCAAAGAGTGTCAGATGGGTAAATAGACTAGAGTCTCTTTTTGGAGTAAAAACCATCATTCTAATGGAGTACTAGAGTTGGTGCATACTGATCTATGTGGTCCCTCCAGAATCATAAGTCTACAAGGAGAAAGGCATTGTATGCTACTTATTGATGATTACTCCAGGATGATATGGGTTTCTTTCTTAAAAGAAAAATGTGACGCATTAAAGAAGTAAAAAAGTTTCAAAGTTGTGGCAGAGAATGAGAAAGGTCTAAAGATTAAATGCCTTAGGTCAGAAAAAGGTGGTGACTTCACCTCCAAGGAGTTCAATTCCTTTTGTGAAGAGCATGGAATCAAGAGATAGTTTTCTTCTCCCCAAACCCCTCAACAGAATGGAGTTGTAGAGAGAAAGACTAGAACAATTTTGGATGTTGCTAGAACAATAATGATTGAAGGAAATGTGCCTCACATCTATTGGAGAGAAGTTGTAAACACTACTATGAACACTTTAAATCAGTTAAATTTTAATGGTATTTATGGTAAGACTCCTTTTGAGCTATGGTTTGGTGGAAAGTTTGATGCAAGGAGTGACAAAGGGATATTTCTAGGTTACTCTACCAAGAGCAAGGCTTACCGGTGCTATAACAGAAGATTAAGAAAAATGGTTGAAAGTGCAAATGTTAGAGTTGATGAGGATTCTGCTAGATCATCTAGATACTGTGGATATGATTCAGATGACTAGCAAGATAGTACAAAAAAAGGGTAGAATGGTTAGACATAGAATCAAACTCAAATCATTTCGGTAAATCAAGAAAGTCAAGAAGGAGAGACAAATGGAAGTGAAGAAGAAAGAATAGAAAAACCAGAAGTGTGAGTGAATTCTAAAACTCCAAGGAATGTGAGATTGAATCATTCTAAAAATCAAATTATAGGAGACAAGAATAAAGGTGTGTAGACCAGAAGAAGGATTGCAGAAGAGTATTGCCTAATTTCCAAGATTGAGCCTAAAAATGTCAATGAAGCCTACAATGATGAATACTAGATGGAAGCTATGAGTACTCAAAATTATCCTTTGGCAACGGCTTAGTGAAAATGTCTGCAATCTATTCTTTGATAGGCACATACTCCAATTTGACTTCTTTCTCATTCACATTTTCCCTCAAGAAGTGAAACTTGATTGATATATGCTTGGTCTTAGAGTGTAAATGCATCTCTAGTTCATATATCTAGTTCATATTCTCATTCACTAAGATATGAACTAGAGATGCATTTACTTGCATCAATTTGTATGCTTCAAAGCTATATTTTGATTTGGATTTATTTTTTCATGGCTGCTACTAAGGGGGAGTAGTCAGATTTCCATATATGTGGTTCAGAGCTTGTATGTGGGAAGATAATGTTTATCTTTGTCATTGATGTCAAAGGGGGAGAAGAGTCATGTGAAAAATTGTTGCTTATCTAGGGAGAAGAGCCTTGTGGGGTGAAGATCTTGTAGAAGAGGTTAAGGAAGAAGAGTTGGAATCTAAGGGGGGGTAAGTACTGATTGTGAGTTGTGTTGATGGTGTTTTTCACATCATGTGTTTCCATCAATTCCAAAGGGGGATATTTTTGGATGTTGTGGTTGTGTTGCTAATATGTGGTTGTCATTGATGTCAACACTATTAAAATTGATGTATTGAAGGTTGTATATGTCGAGGATATTGAGAAAATTGTTAAAGAAAATGTTGTAGGTCACTAGAGGAACATTGAAGGTCATGAAGGTGTCTTGATTTGTACTTCAATGATCAACTGTTATGGACTAAAGGGTTTATTGCTGAGAGTGTCTATTTTATCCACCATAATTTTTAGAGGTATGTATGAAGTTTTGATTGTGTTATGAACAGTTGTGTTCTGACAGTTTTTAGGTGGTTTCAGTTAGTATTCCTAAGTGAATTTGATATAATTCTAGTAATTTTAGTTGTTCCAAATGTTTCTATGTTGGTTCTTGTTGCTTGTGGATGTTTTTGGATCATTCTCTATCTTTGTCGCATGTCTGCATTGATCGGTGTGTTTGTGGTTGAAGATTTTTCTCATATGTGTTTAGGTTTTCATGTTGTTCGTCGGTATGGTGGTTGTAACATGTTGTGGATCGTTGGAGAATAAAATTTGAATGTTTGGTGCACTCGAGGATTTTGTTTTGGGCCATAACATAATATTGGCCGATGGTGCTTGATTCACATTGAAAATTTATTTGTAAATTTGGGCCGACATTGCATATATGTTTTATATTTTCATATGTATTTTGGCCGATAGGAGTTGTTGATCAAATTCATGTTGCAGATATATAAGAGTGGTTTTTTGTTTGAATTGAAATGTGCTTAGTGTAATCCTATGTGTGTATGTGCGAATATCATTTGATTGCAGAGTAGAGTGTAAAGAAGTTTGAGCAAAGTGTGAAGGAGTGTTTCTATGCTTAATCGAAACTATAATTAGGCTTTTCAAGAAGCTATTTTCTCAGTTCATACCTTGCGGATCTAATCAATATTTCTCTTTCTTGGGTAGTGAGCCCTCTTGTATTCGAGCAGTGAACTCTAAGTAGTGTGCTTGAATTCATGTGCATTCCCACTATTATTCTTATACTTTTAATAGGGTATAATCTTGTGGACTAACATCCATCATGGTTTTTCCCCTAACAAGGTTTCCATGTAAAAAAATCTTGGTGTTCTCTGTGTTTCTGATGTGTTGATTGTTTATGGTCTATTGTTCATGCATTAGATCTAAAATTGGGTCAATTTAATTTTGAGTTAAGATTGAAAAGTTTAAATTATCTGTGATAACTAATTCACCCCCCCCTCTCAGTTGTCTATCCTTGTTTTTCCAACAAGGGATGCATGTCCTTTCAACTTTGTACAAGAAACTTTCACCTTCTTATCTTCAATGGTACCTATGTTTATGTGCTTAATAGAAATTGTAATCAGAGTGTAAAGAAGTTTGAGTAAAGTGTGAAGGAGTGTTTTTGTGCTTAATCGAAATTGTAATCAGGCTTTTCAAGAAGCTATTTTCTCAGTTAAGAGCAGAGTGTAAAGAAGTTTGAGAAAAGTGTGAAGGAGTGTTTCTGTGCTTAATCGAAACTATAATTAGGCTTTTCAAGAAGCTATTTTCTTAGTTCATACCTTGCGGATCTAATCAGTATTTCTCTTTCTTAGGTAGTGAGCCCTCTTGTATTTGAGCAGTGAACTCTAAGTAGTGTGCCTGAATGCATGTGCATTCCCACTATTATTCTTGTGCTTTTAATAGGGTATAATCTTGTGGACTAACATCCATCATGGTTTTTCCCCTAACAAGGTTTCCATGTAAAAAAATATTGGTGTTCTTTTTGTTCCTGATGTGTTGATTGTTTATGGTCTATTGTTCATGCATTAGATCTGAAATTGGGTTAATTTAAGTTTGGGTTAATATTGAAAAGTTTAAATTATCTGTGATAACTGATTCACCCCTCCCCCCTCTCAGTTGTCTATCCTTGTTTTTCCAACAAGGGATGCATGTCCTTTCAACTTTGTACAAGAAAATTTCACCTTCTTATCTTCAATGGTACCTTGAAAATGAAAATACTTTTCTATCTTTGTTATCAAATCAAGCAATTCTTCTGAATCCAACTTACCTCTATAATTTGGTGGATCAAAATGTGGTTTTGTATTCACTCTAGTTAGGGATCTTATGAACCTCTCTTCTCCCTGATCCAGGCTAGGTTGATCTTCTCTTCATCTTTCTTCCTATACTTCTACCTCTTCATCACTCACATCATCAACCGGTCGACCTCTTCTTTGGGTTGATTCAACTACATCTAGTCTAGCAACAATTCCTCTCAACATCTCCATTAAAGTTGGGTCTTCATTTCCACATGCTCCATTTCCTCTAACATTTCTTCTTCCCACCATCTTTACACAAGCCCTCTGGAGCTACAAGTTGGATCCACTGTCTGCCACCCCACAACAAATCTTCACCAGGACTCTGCGAATTTTGATGACCTCTCACAAATTGAATATTGCTCTGATACCAATCTAGCACAACCACAGTAAAAGGGCCCTCAAAAAGAACAATTTGGACCGTGCAACAAGAGTAACACAAAAAAAGCAATACAAAATATGGAGACATATGTAGGTGCAAATTTTCTCATCAACAAAAATCTCAATTACAATTGGCTGACATCATTCAGGCTTACAGATTTGGCTCACGGGCCAGATACAACATGTTCAAAAATACATCCCAATATGCTCCTATATGTGAGTTGAAATCTTACAATTAGGATCCAGAACTTACCTACTTATTATTTTCTACTTTCCTAATGATCTATTACAAGTTTTATATCACATCCGCAGGTTAAGAAACATTTGCATTGGCCAAAGATTATTACAATCTCCAATGAAAGAAAATGTAACGTGTGCATGAATAAGTCAGCCTCAAATTTGAATTACTCCTCGGTGAATGAAAAGGATGAAGTGTGGACCTATATTCAAGGTTGGGGACACTCCATGGAACATTTAAAATCATATCGTTGAGATCCGCAAGTTACAAGGATAGTCCATGAACAATCGAATTGGCCAAAAAGTTTGAAATTATTCCAGTGTTGGTTGAAGAAACTGCCATGAGATCCAAAAGAGATAACTTGCTCGAAAAAGATCCAATCATGTTCAAATCTTGGAATAAGGAAAATGAACATGTCCATGATGGAAATGTAGATCCACACGGTCTAGTGAGAAAAGATGACAAATCCACCAACATGAACTGAGCAAGAACAGAACAAGAATAAAACTAAAAGAAAATATTTTTGGTTGATGCAAGATTGCTAAGAACAAAGGATGCTCCTGCATCATGTCTAATCCTCTTTGTTGGTCTTCCAGCTATGGACCTAGGACTATGTTGTCTCTAATGACACCAAGTTATAGGTTTCAGTCTGGATTGATTTTCTTGGTTTGTCATTGCCTTGTGTGTCTTTTTTGCAACATATTGTGTCATCTTTGGGGAGGGTTATTTGTATTGAACCAGATAGGTTCTTTGAAGCTCGCCCTCAAAAGTGACTCTGTGTTGAAGTGGACCTTTCCTAGGATTCAAAGGTTGATATTTAAGTGGTGCTCTCTAGCATACCCAAAAAGTCACCGAGTTTAATATTTCAAATACTTGTTATAAGTGTTAGTCCATAGACCACAAGATTAAGAATTTCCCTTTAGCAGTACCTCACACTCCTTCATTGCCATAGGATAGCAAAAATCCTCATAAAGTGGAAATTTTTAGCGCAAAACTAGAGGAGAAATGGAAAATGGTTACAAATCAAAAAATAAGTCCAATGGCTTTGTCATGGTTTCCAAAGTCCCTAAGCCAGCTAAAGAGATTTCAAACCCTTCTGTGAAGGGGAAATAAGCCCAGGTTGGCTCCACCAATACTTCAGCACGATTGAGGCCTAAGGCTATGCCCTAGCCTACTGTCATCATGATAGTACAACTGAATAAATATCCTCCCATTTCAAAAGCTCATAGGAGGTCTTGAAGCCCTTCTCGACCTTTGGAAGAAAGAGAATTTATCCAGGAGAAACAAAGATTTTTATCTCCTACCATTCAAATTGGTTCAGTTTCGACAAATTTTTTATAGAATCGCTTCTCCACCTTGGATGAGGAGTCAGACTCTGATGATATGGAGGAGTTTCATTCATGAATTTCCTCTCATGGAATATTTGAGGATTAACAAACCTCTTTATCAAGTATTTTATTAGGGATACTCTTCAAAAGTATGTTGGTATTGATATTTTGTGCTATAATGATAGAAATTGACCCCCTTCTTGGAGATAGGAAGTTTCTCATTTAATCTAGATCTATTTTAGTATCCTTGCATTAAATACCCTTTAATTCATCATTAATAGGCGCCTAAGACCCATTATTTTGAATCTTGAGGTTTATTTTAGCTAAAAACCTGACAAAATCATCTAAAACACCAAAAATTATGAAAAACCCACTCCAAAAATCTAGGGTGGGACTCATTTTCCACCTTTGGAAAATGAGTCCCCCTAGGTAGGACCCATTTTCCACCTTGGGCGAATGAGTCCCATTTTGGGCTTTGTTGGGTTTTGAGCGAGAAAATCACATTTTTAATTCAATTTTTTGGTTGATGTCAGATTTTGAGATCTAAATAATGGTAAATTAGGTGTTAATTCCTATATAAACAAGCTCCTAAGGCATTTTTTTCATCTAAGAAATCATTTTCAAGGGAAATTTCAAGAGACAAGCATCAAGAATCTTCAAGCATTCTTTCACAAGATCATTCAAGTTTCAAAAGAAAGCAAAGTTGAAGTCTTGGAGTAGCATTAAAGTGTTTTTACAGGTCTTCAAGCTCACTTTCATTCAAGATCTAGCATTGTCAAGGGTTGATCATGGTTGTCCATGGTGAATCATGATGGATTCTAGGTTGGGGAGATGCAACCAGCCATCAATCCAAGCCTAATGACTTGTTTATGAAGTGATTCCATCCTCCATTATCACTCTACATTCAGCCTAAGGAAGGTACAAGCATCATTAGGGCTCATTTGGGTGATTAGAGATCTCTCAAAGTGATTCATTCATCTTCATGTTTCCATTCATGCATCTCATTCTTACACATTAGAATAAGGTTGCATTACATTTCAGATTTCCTAATCTTAGATGCACTTAAGGTTAGGGCTTACATTCCTATTTACATGCATATTTCATTGTTACCATTAAGGTTTAATTACCAAACTATGCGTTTGACTGAGGCAAACCCCCTATAAGCAAATCAAGTCTATATTATATTTTTCAGGTCTTTTTACATATTCAAATTTAGAAATCAATTTGGGAGAAAAGAGTAGGTGATGAAGTGAAAATCTAAAATTTGAATCCCTAAAAAAGTGGAACATGATTGATTTGCCAAAAGTGGCGAATGAGTCCTATTATAGGTTTTTTCAATTTTTTTGTACATTCAGATACCCTTTTTCTAGAAACCTATTCCTGTGCAGAAACTGTGATCCGGGATTGAATTTCCCAGACTAGCGTATGAGTCCTAGTAGGTCAAAAATTCAAGTTTTTTAGTGTTTTAGATCTCATTCAAGTCTGCTTTAGATTTCCAGGTGGACACATTTCATCTTGCAGCTTTCTGTTGTATTTTATATGCATTTCTAGGTCATTTAGTTAGAGTTTGCATTGAATTAGGGTTAAGTATTTCATCTTGCATTTCATTTGTCTTTCCAAGCCCTAGCTCGGTGGTGAACCCCTCATTGGTTTACAATTATCCTCTAGGATAACCCTATTGTAATATCTCTTTCTCCTTTGAATTGAGATCTCTAGGGTTATCCTTGAATGAAATTGGAAATTGGGTGTACTCTATGTTCTAAACCATATGACAACATCCTAACCCATTTTCTTTTTTCATGTGCCTTCAGAAACTGAAATTTGTTGGTTTTCTGCTTGCTTCAGCATTTCGCTCTATCTGGATAGCCAATAAAATGTTTTGTATTGAGCATGAGGCTAGACATGGTGGAGCAATCACCCTTTTGTCCCCATGGTGGAATGCTTGTGTGGTCGATCATGGGTCTGAACCCATAGATAAGCTCATCTGGGTTGTTTTTCACATTGATAATCATTATTTTGGGATTATTAATGTTTATGCCTCGAATGATGTTGTTGAAAGATCGCTTCTCTAGAATTGTATTGTTGATTCATTGTTAGTTGCTACCTAGCTACCATGTGGGGACTTCAATATGGTTGAGATGTCGTACGAAAAGGATGGTACTCTGCCATTCTGATGGGTAGCTGGCGAAAGAGAGGCAAGGTACTACATGCATAATAAATTGGGGCTCTTCAATCTCAATATTGGTCATCGTCATTCTCACTCTCTATGGCACACTTGGTGTAATTATTGGGGTGGTTTTGATAGGATATTTAAATTCCTTGATCATGTCATGATCTCAGTTCAATATTTTTTCTCTCTTTCCAACTCTTTTCCACTTCTGGTTATGTCGTTAGTGGATGTGACATTGTCAGACCATTTCTCCATATCCTTTCACATTCAATGGGAGTTAAGGTAGCCTCGTTCCAGTAGAAGTCAATTATTTTTTAAGACATCCTTGTTGCATCACCATCCCATGTAGGTGATAAGCCTAGTTTTTGGTCCAATTTTGGATAAAATCTATAGTTTATTTGCTGGCAGTTTTCATGAACTTTGATGCTAAATGTTGATATTTTCATAATGTTTCCCTCAAACCATAGACATTGGGCTTAATCCTATTTCTGCAAGTTTTAATGACATTGGCATATTATGTGGATTATCTATATTGATTCATGTGGTTAATGAACGTTCCTTAAGGTGGTTATAGATATGCAGTTATTGTGCATACTGGCATTGCCATGCAAATTTAATTTGAGGATGCTAAGTTGAGGAAGACACCGCCCGTTGGGCATGCACCGTAATGTCCAATAGAGGAATTGCTCAAAATTCAAAGGAGGTCGAAGATAGAAGATTCCTCATGCAACTGAATGTAACCACCTTGTAGTGGAACTTTAATGTTGGTTGAGTAGACGTGGGTGCTACTGTTGTGCTAAATCTGCATTTGGACCTGCATGTCTAACCAGATTCCATACACACATAACCACCACCACTCCACTTTTTTTGTTTTCCCTAAATGGTATCCTCCCAATCGTGGAGTTGACTACCTTGTTTAGTTGATAGTATAAATAAAGATCCGATGCTCCTTCTTAAGGAGTTTCATGATTTGATATTGTAGTTACACTCTAAAGTTTTTAGTAATATAAATACATTACTCTTTTGTACTCATGATTTACAGTGAATAAAATAAAGTTATGAGTTTGAGCATCTTAGTTCTCATTAGTTTTAGAGGATACTTATCCAAGGGGGCCCACTTGGTGAGTAATTTTTCTTTTAGTTTAGTATTAGTTTATTATTACTTGCTCTTTAGTAATTAGTTAGAAATTTGGCATCGACTATTCCTATAGCCACTAGAATTCCATTCTGTGACTTCCTACAGCCAAAGCAGACATAGTAGTGCCTTGTTTGTTGCTCAAATTTTCATTTATGTTATGCATTTTAGTTTGATGTAGTTGTTGATTGATGATTGGAATTTATGGTATTCCCTTCTAAGCAATTTACTTATAGTATTGTGTTTTCCTTAGCTATAGAATGAAAATGACTACTTTGAGTTCCTAGTGCACATACTATGCTACCCCATTTCAAGTTCACGTCCCTAGGTTGACAAGTTAAATGAACCTTCATGATGATTGAAATAGCTATTCAGGTTAGATGTCCAATCTCTGAATCATGGTTGTAAGGGATTAGTTATTAAATCATTGTAGGAGGCCAACATTTTTGGTGCCGTTGTCGAGGATGGTGTCAAACTAGGGAGTCCTTTCAAGTCATTGGTAGTTTTTCTTGATGTAGTGTTTTTGGAAGTTGTTCTTAGTATACCCTCATTTAGGAAGTAATGATCCCCCTTATTCTTTACCAATTCTTTGTGTGAACTGGCTGATAGTGGGTGATACCACATGCATAGAGGAAGGAGAAGGGATGATTATGGGAGATTCCTTCCTAACAATCCTAATCCATTCTAGCTAGTTGAATATCAAAACATGCCAAGAGAAGAAGAAGAAGAAGAAGATATACACCCCTTTTCTGATGCGTTTCTTGATCTGACTAGCTCAGAAGTCTCCTCTGAAGACTAAAATCAGCTTAAGAACCCTTTTTCCTTCGTACTACATCAAGCAGGAATGGTTGATGCAAATAGGAATAGACCTAACCAACCAACATTTCCTTTTCCCATTTCCCATCAAAATGAAGTTGACAACATCAAAAACATCCCTGCTTCAGCACTCCCAAAGTTCTATGAACTTGTCACAGAAGATCATGATACCTTTTTGTTTGAGTTTGACATACTTTGGAGGAGTTATTATTATACCACCAATTCCCATAGGCTTAAGCTATTTCCTACCACTTTGAAATAGGTTGGATTAAGATGGTACATGAGCCTAGGTAGAGATACTATGGAAAATTGGGAAGACATGAAGACCAATTCCTTGAGAAATATAAGGAATGTTGTAGGGGTAGTGACATGAGAGGAGATGACATTTTCAGGATGTAGCAAAAGGAAGATGAGAGCTTAGAAGATTATATTGCAAGGTTTTTGTTATACCTACAAAAATCTCCACACCATACACTCAATCAAGAATCACAAAAATTTCTTTTAGTGAGAGGAATCAATGATAGTTGCACTCATTCCTTGGACCTCATGGGAGGAGAAGATATCTCCCAAGTGCCTTGGGAAGATATCAAGAAAATATGCCAGAACTACTCTAGGGAAGCTTTAAAGAAAGGGAGAGATTACCAATCTTCCATGGGTAAGTCAACTACTGGCGGGGTTTCAAGAATGGAGATTTCTCATTTGCTGGAAGACTTCAGCAAGACATTATAAATAATCTAGCTACTTAGCTAGATACACTTCAGGCCAGGAAGAAGCAAGAGGAGGCAGAGGCAGTGCTGACAGAGTATCGCCCCCACTGCAAACAAAAGAAGGACTACAGATGCAAGATGGTAGCCAATATTGAAGGAAAATAGATTGCACTCAAGTTCAAACCAATCCAGATTGAAGAATACCAACTCTACTATGTTGCACAAAGGAAGCCTTAGGCTGCAAGACAAGGTATGCCATCGGATCCAATATCTTATGATGGGCCATATTTTAATTCCTATTCATCTGGTAACTAATGGAAACCCCCATATCCATCCAACTATGGAGGACATATACCACAACCTTGGAGTAACCCTTCAAATGCTTGGTCTAATCATCAAAACTCTCCACCCCAGTGGCAGCAACCTCAGGGGAATTGGTAGCAATTTCAAAGGCATTGGTAGCCACCTCCTAGAAATTGGCAACAAACAAATCAATGGAGGGGAGGAAAACAATGGCCTACTTAGACAACCAATTACATGTAGCCACCTTCTCAGCCCTAGTAGCCTACTATAATGCATCCACCTACTAATCTAAGCTCAAATGCACCTAAACTACTCAGCTACTAGCTCATCCCACACCCAATCCAAATAAAAAACCATAGCAATATCCTACATACTCTGTTGATTCAAATCAATTCCCTACATATGCTATGAGTGTAAGTGACATCCATTTGCATTCAGGAACTACTCTACCAGCCCCTTCCAAGCCCATTATCACTAAGCTTCTTGTGGAAGAGGAGGAGGAACCTCTAAATGATCCCATTCAACCAAGTGAACCTAAAAATCCTAAACTAGTCCAAGTCAAGCAGACTAAACAAGAACCACCATTTCCTTAGAGATTGGAAGTTTCCAAAAAGAAGGAAGAAAAGGAAGATACAAATTTTGACATCTTGGATTAGTTGAAGCATATATGTGTCCAGATACCTCTATTTCAGGCCATAAAGGATGTTCCAATCTATGGAAAGGAAATCAAGGAAGCATGCCTCAAGAAGCCAAGTAGGAAAAAGAGAGACCCAACTACTTTCCATGTGGTGGGATAGCTAGCTGACATCATGTTTTGAAAAGTGACTATCGCCAAGTATAATGACCCAGGTAGTCTTGTGGTAGTAGTTTTTATAAATGGGATCCAAATTAAGAATGCTTTGATTGATTTAGGGGTAGCAATAAATGTAATGACCAAGGAAATCCTATAGCAACTAAATGTTGCAAGCATGAGATCTACTCCTACTATCTTGTAGCTTGCTAATAGCTCTACTGTTAAGCCTGATGGTGTCTTGGAGGATCTTGTGGTAGTTTTAGACTTCTGAGAGTACACAACATACTTTATGATTCTTTTTCCTAAATCTACACTAGGCGGGTATCCCATTATTCTTGGAAGGCCATGGTTAGCAACTACAGATGCATACATTGGATGTTGGTCAGGTGACATGACCATTTTAGATGGGAAGAGCACTAATTTTTTTTTTATCCTCCTTCTCAGCCATTTCATGATGAAGATAATCCTGTATGGCCACATGTTGGTGAAGAGGTCGAGGAAGTTAATTTTGTGGCGCAACTTATGATGCTAGGTAGAAGATCTTTCATGCAACTCCAAGATGAGGATGAAGTATTGGCTAACATCATTCAAAACCATTGTGAAGTGGAGGAAGCATCATCTTCTCATTCTACTACTCTAGTCAAGACACTTTTTCCTACTCTTCCTACAGCCACTATTCTTGCAGACGGTCCTCCTACAACCACTCTTCCTACATCCATTATTTTTGTAGTCAGACTTCCTATAGCAACAGGTATGTCCCATACATTGCTTCCATATGAACTAAAGGTACCATGTGTTAATGAAGCATCCATGATAGAGTTAGCTACACAAGTACATGTGTCAAAAGGAAAACATCTAATTGTTAACAGTAAATTAAGTGAAGAACAACAATTGTTGTTGGAAAACCTATTAAGGACCCATCAACATGCATTTGTGTGGGATTATCATGATATGAAGGGATTGGAACCTAAAATTTGTACACATAGAATTTACATTAGAGATGATTGCACCCTAGTAAGACAGCCACAAAGAAGAATTAACCCTGCACTAAGAGAAATTGTAAAAGGGAAGCTACATAAATTACTAGATGCAGGATTTATCTACCCCATTTCAAATAGTCAGTGGGTGTCTCCATTAGTGATTGTGGCTAAGAAAGGAGGGAAATGGTGAGTTTTTGTTGATTACAAGGAACTTAATGCTACCACTAAGAAGGACCACTTTCCCTTACCCTTCATTGATCAATTTTTGGACACAATTGTAGGAAAGTGCTACTTTTCTTTTCTAGATGGATTCAATAGCTACAACCAGATCCAAATTGCACTAGAGGACTAGGAGAATACCACATTTACCTATCTATGGGGGACCTATGCCTACTTGGTACTCCCATTTGGCTTATGCAATGCACCTGCGACCTTTCAGAGGGCAGTCATTAGCATATTTTCAGACATTTCTTATGATTGCATAAAAATTTATATGGATGACTTTACCACTTATGGTGCTGATTTTAATCAAGCATTGGAAAATCTCAAGAGAGTCCTACAGAGATGTGAAGACCAAAACTTGTCCTTAAGCAGTGAAAAGTGCTTCATGATGATGCAAGAATGTGTAGTTCTTGGCCACTACATCTCCCACAAGGGAATTCAAGTAGATCTTGCAAAGATTGAGGTAATCACAAATCTTCCCACACTTGCAAAACAAAAGGATGTTAGGAGTTTCTTAGGTCATGCAAGATATTATAGGTGTTTCATCAAGGATTTCAGTAAGGTAGCAATACCTTTATATACTCTTCTCACTAAAAATGTTGAATTCTAGTGGACTGAAGCTTGTGACAAGGCATTTTATGACTTGAAGGAAGTTTTGACTCATGCTCCTGTACTCAAAGGGCCTAATTGGGAACTTCCTTTCCACATCCATACTGATGCATCTGATTATGCCATAGGATAAGTTTGGGGACAAAAAATATTTTTTGAAAATTCCATTTTCTTTTTCAACATAAATTTACAAGGAGTTGAATTCAATTATACAGTATAGAGAAAGAAATGCTAGCAGTAATTTATGCATTGAACAAATTCAGACATTACATAACAGGTTACCAAATCTTTGTGCACACTAATAATGTAGCCATTAGATATCTCATGAATAAACCTTTGATCACAGGAAGGTTGGAAAGATGGTTATTGTTAATGCAAGAGTTTGATATAACCATTGTGGATAAGGTAGGGAAGGCCAATGTTGTTGCAGATTTTCATTCAAGGTTGACTACATCAGAAGACAATCAGCCCATAGATGACTCTTTTCTTGATGAACATCTATTCTCCCTCAATATAAAAACACCCCGGCATGTTGACATAGCATATTATTTGGTCACAAGTAGGGTTCCTTCTCAGTTCTCTCCAAAAGAGAAAAGGGAACTCATTGAAAAATATTTTCCTTTCTCCTAGATTGCTAAATGTTTGTTTTATACTGGACCAAACCAAGTCATGAGATGTGTGAGAGAAGATGAGACATATGAAATTTTGTATGCATGCCACAATGAACCATGTGGAGGACACTTTGTAGCCAAGAGGATAGCAATGAAGATTTTGAACACATGATATTACTAGCCAACACTCTACAAGGATGCGGGAAGGTATACTAGAAAATATGATAGATGTCAAAGAATGGGAAGACCAACCAAATCTAATGAGATGCCACTTTTCCCTAAGGTAGTAATCACCCCCTTTGACAAGTGGGAATTGGATTTCATCAGGCCCATTGACCCTCCATAAAATGGTAAGTCGTATATATTGGTATGCACTGATTATGTGACAAAGTGGGTAGAAGTTAAGGCCATGAAGCATGCAAGAGATAACAAGGTTACAAATTTCATTATGAGGAGATTTTCACAAGATATGGAGTTCCAAGAGAAATAGTGACTAATCAAGGGGCTCAATTCACATCAACCCTTGTTGCAGCAGTAGTCAATGAGTACAACATAAGGCACATGAAGTATAATCCTTATCACCCTTAGGCTAATGGCCAAGTTGAGGTGACCAACAAAGAAATTGAATCCATTCTGACCAAATGGTAGCTATTCATAGAAAGGATTGGGAAAAAATATTACCAGAAGTTTTTTGGTCCTATAGGACAACCTAGAAAAAAACTATAGGCTTCACTCCATTTGAGTTGTTGTATGGAAAGACACCCATGATTCCCATTGAATTTGAATATAAGACTCTTTAGACTACAGTAGATTTGTGGATGGATATTTCTGAGGCACAGAGAGAAATAATCATGGAGCTAAATGATTTGGATGAGATAAGAAGAGAAACCCTACATCATATAGAGGTGGTGCAGAATCAAAGAATCAAGTGGCATGAAAAATATATCAAGGACAACAAATTCCAACCAAGAGATTGGTCCTTGCTCTATGACTTAAGATTTCAGGACAATGTAGGAAAATTGTAAACAAGGTGGCTAGGACCATATGAAGTCGTTGAGGTCTTTCCTAATGGAGTTGTTCAACTTACTACCATTGACCCTATCATATTCAAGTTAATTTTCAATGGTCATCGCCTCAAAGTATATCACAAGCCAGCTTCCAAAGAAGAGTTCTTGCAACAATTCACCCAACATTCAACACCTGAGCTTCCTGCAGCCAAAGGAAGTGGACCTAGTGTCCCTCCTTCTAGCTTATTAAGGTATGTACTTGTCATAATAAAGACTTCCACTCTTGTGGAAGTCCATTTCTTTACCCATCCGCCCATTCACCCATCCATCACCACCTTTCTCTCTCTTCCAATTACTTCATTCCACCTCACCTCATTCGACTTCATTTTCATTAATTGCTCAATCTATTCCCCAAAAAGATGAATGGTACTTTCTCCATGATCTTTGCAACAAATCCTCCACACATTCAGGTATGTGAACATTCATTGCTATCTTTTAATCATTTTTAAGTGCATTCATTTAATCATTGTATGTTAGTATAGATGTTCACATAACATGTCATTATTCCCTATCAAACCACCGCTCCCATCTTGCATGTGTAGATACATGTCCAAATTTAGGTTGGGGGGAAGAAAAAGATGCAAATATATTTCCCATGTGTCAATTTATGCTAGGATAAATCAGAAAATTTAAATGAGCCGATTTAAAATCTAGGTGAGAGGATGACTTGCATGTGTGAAGTGACACTAACTACAGCCGCCATTTCTTCCCATCATAATTCTCCTTTATCACTCCTTTTCTTGCCATTATTGACTCTGTCGTAATCCTGAGTTGCAAGCAAAAAGGTAAAACAAAAGAAAGGGAAAATTCAGATGATATTGGTACTAGAAATTTAGTAGGTATTATAGGAAGGTGTTTGGCTTTCAGATAGGAATTGAAGGAAGAAAATTTTGCAGAGAGATAGTTGATTACATACAATGGGAGGAGGGATAATTTGAAATGAGCCCTCATTTTATGATGTTTTATTGTAGAATGCATAATGCCTAGCTAAATTTAGAAACTATGGATGGTTAGATTACTTCCTGAAGCTAGATGGCTTTGATGAAGGCATTGCACTAGATTTCACCCAAAAAAAATTTGAAGGAAAAGCAACAATAAAAGGGTTGGAGGTTGTGGAAATTGAGGAAAGAATTGTAGAGGTTACAGGGTTACCTATTGATGGCAAACATTACCTTGCCTCCAGAGACGCCAGGTCAGCTAGGGCCAAATTTACAGTACATGGTGACCCTCCAATCAACATGGATAAATAGGGTGCAAAATGAACCTCTCTGCTTAAACCATGGAAGCAAGCAGTCATCTACATTATAAGGTATCTCACCTATGAAGATCATCTGTCGAACTTGCATTCAGTACATTTCAAACTCTTGAGTCGTATGAGGCACAAGAGGAGGATAAATGTGCCTAATGTGCTATACAATCTCCTCTCAATCATGGTGGCTGAGACCCAAAAAGGTAGGGGCAATTCTATTTCCCACCATTTTCTGATTAAATTGCTAGTTGAGAAGTCTCTGCATAATGTGTCTAGAATGACCTGGGAAGAATTTATAAATGTTTATCAAATTAGACCTAAGCACTTGCAACTTAGGGTTTTGCCTCAACCTCGTAGGTCTAGTAGGAGATTGAGAATGACTAAAGCCACTTGTGATGCTTCAACCTCTAGCACAAGCCCCAATGTAAACCCTCTTGTAGTAGAAGAAACCATAGAAATTAGTTCTTCTAGAACAGAGCACTCAAAAAAAGAAAGCTCCTCCTCAGATTCCAATGACGACATTCCACTTGGCACCTTGATGAAAACTAGGGCACGGAAGAGAGAAGCAGAAAAAAGAAAAGGAAAGGCCAAAAGGCAGTCGACAAAAAGAAAGGATCCAAGTTCTAAGAAGAGGAAGGTTGGCATTGTTCATCCTGCAGCCAAAGAAAAATGTGAGAGACCTCCTAGAAAATCAAGACCAGTTGGGCCAATGATTGGTACGTCTCCATTGAAAATCCCTAAGCCTGGAAAGACATCACATGAGGACCCTAAAGCTCCAATGGGGCAGCAAATTTTGAAGAAGAATACATATTTGAGAGAGAAAAAAATATAACACTCATTGATCTTGCTAACATTGCAGAAGACTTTGAGGGAAATCAGGATTTCCTGCAACATGAGCAAGAAGTCCTATAGCAAGAGGTCCTATAGCAATAGCCAGAACTAGAGCAGGGGTTCGTACAGCAACACCAAGAACAAGAACAAGAGACCTTGCAACAAGAAGTGGGAGAATAAATAGCACCCCTACAGCCAGAGACAACTAGACAACCTAAATCCTTGCAGTTAGCATTAGTGTCAAAGAAGATACTAGTACGAATTCATAATCCTCCTGATTTTTTAGTACATACATCAATTTTGAATTTATGGAAAGAGATACAAAGAAGAGAATAGGAATGGAAGGAGGATAAGAGCAGATTGAAGAAAGAAATTCAAAAGAGAGATGAGGAAATTGAAGACAGAGATGCAAAAATTGCCACCCTAAAAAAAGGGTGGATGACATGGCAGCCTTGGTACCACAAATTTTGGAATGTAGGACCCCTCCAAGGTTCTATGCTCTACATTTGAAGGATAAATATCTCTCTTTTAAGTTGTCAAGGATTGTCTCAGGTTTGAATCCCTCTATTGACACCCCTGTTGAATTTTTCAATGCTTATAGGATTGCCTCACCTGAAATGAAGAATTTGTTGTGAGTTTTATTTACATAATTATGTCATAACTCAAGACCATGATTGGAATCCATTGTTGTATGTTGGGGATGTCCAATTAATGGAATTCATGTCTTGGGTACAAAATGAGATTTGTTGGGGACAACAACATGGGGCTTATAAGCAATTGGAGTATAACATCCCTCTTCCCATTAGGGTTGAATCAAGCAACCCAAGGGACATTTACAAAGAATGGCTCAGAATTCTTCTCATACCTAGTTATGGCAATAGGATTATGCCTTGGATTGAGGTAGTTTATAGTGAGTATGAGGAAAAGACAACAACAAAGAAGGAAACAATGAAAAGATACCTCTCACAAAGGTGGAACAACCTAACAGATGATCTCAAACAGGTTGAGCCTCGTTCCATCTAGAACTATACAACAACTCTTAAAAGAATTGATAGACATATTCACAATGGAAGGAGAAAAGGGCATTTTTGTCTTCCCTTGAATTTTTAGTCACCCATTCTCATGTGGCCTGTGCCAAACTCCAAGTTCTACCAATATGATATAGTTGTAGAGAGATAGAGATGGAGCATATTGGATAGATTGGGAGGACTCTATTGGGATCTTGATTCACACACAACACACTCTAATGTGGGACAACTATCAGTTACAAATTTCAGAGCTTTGACCAAACAGGAGAACAACCCTTCCCCTACTAGAGGACCAACAAAATGTTAGGTTGGGGGGAGTGATGAGCCTAGTTTTTGGTCCAATCTATAGTTTATTTGCTGGCATTTATCATGAACTTTGATGCTAAATGTTGATATTTTCATAATGTTTCCCTCAAACCATAGACATTGGGCTTAATCCTAATTCTACAAGTTTTAATGACATTGGCATATTATGTGGATTATCTATATTGATTTTGTATGTGGTTAATGAACATTCCTTAAGGTGGTTATAGATCTAAAGTTATTGTGCATACTGACATTGCCTGTAGATTTAATTTGAGGATGCTAAGTTGAGGAAGACACCGCTAGTTGGGCATGCACCGCAATGTCTAGCAGATGAATCGCTCAAAAGTCAAAGGAGGTCGACAGTAGAAGATTCCTCATGCAACTAAATGTAACTGCCTTGTAGTGGAACTTTAATGTTGTTTGAATAGAAACATGCATTACTGTTGTGCTAAATATGTGTTTGGACTTGCATGTCTAACCAGATTCCATGCATGCATAACTACCGCCACTCCACTTTCTTTGTTTTCCCTAAATGGCATCCTCCCAGTCATGGAGTTGACTACCTTGTTTAGTTGATAGTATAAATAAAGATCTAATGCTCCTCAAGGAGTTGCACGATTTGATATTGTAGTTGTACTCTCAAGTTTTCAGTAATACATATACATTACTCTTTTGTACTCATGATTTACAGTGAATAAAATAAAGTTCTGAGTTCGAGCATCTGCGTTCTCATTAGTTTTAGAGGATACTTATCTAAGGGGGCCCACTTGGTGAGTAATTTGTCCTTTACTTTAGCATTAGTTTAGTATTACTTGTTGTTTAGTAATTAGTTAGAAATCTAGTGCTGATTGTTCCTACAGCCACTAGAATTCCAGTTTGTGACTCTTCCTACAACCAAAGCAGATAGAGTAGTGCCTTGTTTGTTGCTTAGATTTTTATTTTTGTTATGTATTTTAGTTTGATGTAGTTGTTGATTGATGATTGGAATTTATGGTATTCCCTTCTAATAAATTTACTTTTAGTATTGTGTGTTCCTTAAATGTAGAATGAAAATGACTACTTTGAGTTCCTAGGGCACATATTGTGCTGGCCCATTTCAAGTTCATGTCCTTGGGTTGGCAAGTTAAATGCACCTTCATGATGATTGAAATAGCTATTCAGGTTAGATGTCTAATCTCTGAATCATGGTTGTAAGGGATTAGTTATTACATCATTGTAGGAGGCCAACAGTGGGCCCACATTCATATAATCTAGAATTTGGAGTGTAGGCCACCTCATAATATAGGGTGGATTACTTGGTGGAATGATTTAATCACTCGCATTATGAGGTTTCTCCACATTTATGGGCACCAGCTAGCCATCTTTCATTGCAAGTCCTATGAGGTGACCACGACTGACCTCTGCTTTGCCACCGAGGCTCTGGCAGCTATCCCTTTTTCCCCTTCCTTGCAAGTTAGGGTGGTAGAGTTAAGGAACAAAAAACAAATTACTAATAATTATGTTGTCAAAGGGGCACAAATCAAGGCCAAGTTGCACTAGCTTAAAATTAGAGATTGTGCCTCCAATGAATTTTTTCTAGCCCTTCATGCCAGACACTCTTCTCCTGGTATCAAAAAAATTAAAGAAGGCAACACAATGCTCTCTGAGCTGCCTAACATTCTCCAGGCCTTTGTTAGACATTATGAACAAGAGTTTACAGCTCAAGACTATACTCCAGAGTGACAAAAAGCTCTTTGGGATTCTCTTATTGTTGTGCCAAAAAGGCTATCCTCAACCCACAAAGCCTTCTGTGAGCAATTTCTCACAATTGAGGACTTTAAGGAAGCTATCCACACTATGGCAGATGACAAAGCCATGGGAATTGATGGCTTTCCATGTGAATTTTACAAAGCCTTTTGGGACTATGTTGAGCATGATTTGCATAAGGTTTATCTTGAAGCTTTTCATTCCAAAACATTAAGCTCTCTAATCAATAAGGGAAATATTAAATTCATACCTAAATTTGATGATCCTAAGGATATCTGCAACTGGTGGCCCATCACACTCCTCAATGTCTCTTATAAAATTATTTCCAAAGCTCTTGCCTTAAAAAATTTCCATCTTCTGCCTCAAATTGTGCACCCAAAGAAAACTAGTTTTATTAAATATAGATTCATTCTAGATAACATTATTATTGTTTGGGAAGGAATGGAATGGTCCAAACTCTCTAATCAAAAAGCTATTTTTATTAAAATAGACTTCACCAAAGCTTATGACCGTATTGAATGGCCTTTTATTCTTGCCATGTTGGCTTCCTTAGGGTTTGGCCTTAATTTTATTTAGGTTGTGCAAATTCTTTTCTCTGACGCTTCTACTTGCATCAACATTAATGGTGATCAATCTCCTTCCTTTGGTCTATTTTGTTCCATCCGCCAGGGTTTCCCGCTCACCCCTTCACTTTATGTGCTTGCCTACTGAAGGGTTTAGTTACTAATTGGCTAATGTTGTTTTCTAGAGGTGAGTTAGAGGATTTTTTTTTCCCAATTCACTAGCTCAATTGGTCAATGGCCATTTTGTTGATGACTTTGTTCCCACTCTTCTAGAGGAGGAAAACAGTGTCAAAGCTGCTCTAGATTGCCTTGAGACTTTTTGCTTGGCCTTCACATCTATCATTCAATGGCATAAAACCTTATGTTGCAAATGTTCTATTCTTCCTATTCCTCAATGGTTTCAACACTATGGCTAGAAATGGATTGGTATAAGGGAAGTATTTTGATTTCTAGGCATTCCTTTTACCTTCCAGGCTTCTCCTGTGGACTTGTGGCAAGCGGTTCTTTCTCAAATTGAGAAGCTGGCTTACTAGATTACCAAGCCTCTATCTCTGGCTAGTACATTAAAGATTTGATCTAAGGTTTTAGTTGCTACACATGTTTATTATTCTTCTTTTTTGGGCCCCTTCGAAGGTCACTTATGCTAAGCTTGAAAAATGTTGTGCGACTTTCTTTGGGCCTCTTCTGAGACTCATCGAGGGTTTCATTGCACTTTTCCAAAGATTTCAGAGGGCTTGGCCTACTCTCCACTCAATGGAAAGGGATCGCCCTATGTGTTAAATGGAAAATGAGAGCGCTTACTAGTGATTAGGTTTACTCCTCAGGCATTGCATTCAGTGTGGCTTTCCTACACATAGACCAGCCTGGAAGGGGATTGGATTTTAAACCCTTTTGGTTATGAAGGAACCAGTCCAAATTGTGGGAACTTTTATGGCAAAGAATAGTTGGAAAGCCTAGAAAGCTGTTAAGACCTGGCTCCGTTGGGTTGGCTTTGGTTTTTGTGATGGGATTTCTCTAAATCAATAGTGTGGTGGTCACCCCTTTTGTCTAGTAATGGTCAGTCACTGGCCAAGTAACCCTAGCTTAAGGCTTTAAGATTTCACAAGAAAGGTATCCATACCTTGAAACACATGTTTCACAGACCCACAACGCATATTATGTTGTGGGAGGATTTTTGTGCTCATTATAGACTTTAAAACCAAGACCGTGATACTTATCTTGGTTTGTTGAAAGCCATTCCAACAGATATGCTTCATAAGGTGGGTATTTGTGCCACCAAACCTTGGTGGAAGGACTGGAAGTGGTACCTAGACACCCCTTTTAGGAATTACAAGCCTAGGCTTGGTTATCTGTGGCTTTCACCTCATTTTCCTATGATTGACAGTTTGAACTAATGGTGGCATCTTCAGTCTTTTGTGTCTATTGGGAAAAATAGGTTCTCTGCCACTTGGTCTACAAGTGTTGAGCCGAAGCTCACCCACTTTTCTTGGTGTATTATTTTCCAAGGCTTGCATGTGGGGTCTTGGCTTGTCCACTTGGGGGTCCAGGACCCTCACTACCCATTATGTGGGAAGGATGATATGTTTAAGCATATTTTCTAGTTTTGTACCAAAGCTCAGCAATTATGGAATTGGATTCATGATTTCTTGTGGCCATTTAGGCAAGAGCTATTTTCTTGGCATATGATTATGTTGGGTGATTCTCCCAGGCTCCCCACTAAGTATACCTAGATTTGGCACACTTTCAGTGTGGAAATCCTCTTTAGAATTTGGAAAGATAGAAATGCCTGCATATTTTCTCACAACTAGATTGATAAATATGTTTCTCTATACTCTAAAGTAATTATTTGTTCTAATGTTCTTCTGCAGATACAAGTGCAAGAAAAAAATTGTGCTTGAAGTCTCTCACCTAAAGGAGCTCTTGGACCACTAGGGAAATGCCCCTGGTACTATGGCTTGGGTGCCCCCTTCGCCTACCTCTTCCCACGGTCAGTCACCATCATGGGGCCAGTGGTGGAGTGGCTTTGCTCATCCTCATTCTCAGGCTCCCACCTTCCTCAATGGTCACATTCTTCTCCTCCACGGGCTGACCTGGGGTGGCCCTTTGGAGGGTGGTGGTGGGCAATGGTGACTCTTCTGTGTGGCCCACTAATACTACTCCAGATAGCGGATTTGGTTGGTCAGATTCTATGAAGTGGCTCTCACGTTTGAACTTGGCAATCTCATCTAGACATGAGGAGAATGAGAAAGAAAAAGAAGATGATGATGGATGGGGTCCTCCCGACATCACTCTAGACCCCATTGATGTATGGGGAAAGCAACTAGATGACATGGACCCTCTGCCCCCTACTGGCACTACTCTGGCCACATGATGGCCATTTTTATTTTTATGTTTATTATTTTTACTACTTTTTGGGCTTGGCCCATATGACTTTGGACTTCTAGGCTCTACTCATATGACTCTCAAGGTGTGCCTTTTTACCACCCATTTTTTTTTGTGAATATGTATTTATATCTATTTAAATTAATATAGATGCATGCCTATTCATAAAAAAAACTATACATCTCTCTTCTTAGATCAATGTTAGGAAGTATTTGTGTGTACCTTGCTTCCTTTTAGTTGGTATTAGAGCTTGATAACCTTTGATTCTAGTTATTGGGTAGAGGTATTTTGTATATATATTTGTTTGAATGGGATCCTATGTAGTGGTTTTGTAATCTTTGTTGCAAGAGAGATGGGTAGCGCATCTAGGAGGTTTGGATTAGAGAAGTTCAATGGAGACAACTTTGAGTTGTGGAAACTCAAGATGGAGGACCTATTGGTGGATAGAGATTTATCGCTTCTGATATCTGGTTCCATTCTAATGGGAATGAAAAAAGAATACTGGGATCAAATGGATCAAAAGGCTAAGGGTATCATAAGATGTTGTTTGGTCAACTCTATCTTGTTAAATGTTTGTGAGGAGAAAATAGTTGCATCTTTGTGGATGAAACTTGGAGAAATTTATCAAGCTAAATCCCCGGTAAATAAGTTATTCCTGAGAAATAAGTTATATTCTTTAAGGATCGAGGATGGAGGATCTTTTGTGGATCACTTGAATTCATTTAATATGTTTGTTACCCAGTTATCCTCTATTGGTGTAAAGATGGAGGAGGAGGATTGTTGTATGCCATTACTATTTTTGTTACCAAATTTCTAGTACCACCTTGTTATGGTCATTAGTAGTACCACTACCACTTTCAATATGGATGATATGGTTGCATCTTTGTTTTATGAGGAGATGTGAAGAAAATAATTTGAATTAGCTAAGGAGGCTCTTGCAGTTCATTGTAGATCAAAGAAGAAAGGAAAGAAGGATAAGAAGAAAGAAAACAAAGGAAGATATGAATCCCATGGGAGATCTAAGCCTCCTAGATAGCCCAAGGCTCTACATTGGAATTGAAAAAAACCTTGTCAGTTTCACAAGGAGTGAAAAGAGGATAAAATAAAGAAGAAAAATAATGATTATGATTCAAACAAGTCTTCTCAAGATGATGGTGAAGAATTTGTCACTACCTTGGAAATGCATGCATTTGAAGATGTGTGTTGAATCTCAAGGAAAAATTTAGTGGCGAATCTTTTCCAATCGGTGAATAATTGAAATCGAGACCTACAAAAATCACAAATAGTACAAGCTAAAAAGGAGACTGAATTGCCAGGTTTTTACAAAAAATTAATTGTGTCTCGATTAATTCACCTATGCATTATTTTTTAAACTAATAAATTGAATTGATTTTCCATGTAAATAATGCATCATTGGAACTGGTTCGCCAGTAGTTTATATTGTAATTACAAATATTAATTATATTCGCTAGTAATATTATATTCTTACCATTAATTTTGGGGAAATATTGCCACTAATAATAAATTGCAATTTAATTTTAGGGATATTTTAGCCTTGAATAGGGCTTTTATTTATTACCATTGATTAGCTTTCTAATCGGATGGTTGTAGGTTGATTCTGCAACCTATATGCACGTGCCTTTTAAAAGGCTTGTTGAGGCCCAAAATTTGTTTTGAGCTACACAATTAGATTTAATCATGTGGCCCAAAACAAAATCTAATTATGTGGCTCAAAACAAATTTTTGGCCTCAATAAGCCTTTTAAAAGGAACGTGCATATAGGTCACGGAATCAACCTGTAGCCATCCAATTAAAAAGATAATCAATGGTAACAATTTCACTTTTCATTTAGTCTTATTTTTAAAGTGATATTTTAAGAAAATACTTAATTTTTGTGTTCTCCAATGCATTTCGATAGTGAATTTATGCTTGGTGGCAAGGGGTTATGCCCCTCGACCCCGCCTATATCACGATAGGAGCGCATTGAGGCCGTTGTCCCCGGACCCTGTGATGGGGCGTTGCCCCCTTGACCCCCACAAGGGGGCTCTGCCCCCTTGACCCCTCCAGTAGTTGCTAACCCTGGGCCCCTACTTCAATACTACAAAAAAAATATATATATAGGGGAATTGTGCCAACCAACTATGCAATTTTTTAAAGGAGAGATTTTCCATGTAATTAATCTTTTTAGTGATTATTCACTAGGATTCGCCATAGTGATTATTATTTTTACCAATTATTCATTAACATTCACCAAGATTTTACAATTTTTTTAATAATGTGTATAGATTTGCTAGGAAAATTAATAATTTTTTCAAATAAAAGATTCGCTAGGAAAATTAATAAATTTTTCAAATAAAAGGAAATATTTGCCAGGAAAATTATAGCACTTAGCCAAGATTCGCCAAGAATTTACACCTTCACCGGGGGGGTTTATTAAAGTTATCCCTAGTGGTTGATTGACTATGGTGCATCAATCCACATGACCTCATATGGGGGTTGGTTTTTGAAGTATGAAGAGTTTCACGGTGGGGAGGTGTACTTGGGTGATGACTCTCATCTAAAAATTGTTAGTTTTGGAAGAGTTTTGATTCAATTCCCTGATGGTATAGTGAAGGGGATCAATGGTGTACTACATATCCCTAGTTTGGCATACAACCTATTATTTATAAATATATTGAATGATGTGGGTGTGTAGGTAGTTTTCTCGAATTGAGAATGCAAGATGACAAGAGGAGATATGGTGTTGGCTAAGGGTATTCGGGTTGGCACTCTATTTCAACTTGATGCATGCACTATTTAGTGCAATAGTTCTTTTGTTATGAAGATGAGAAATTTAGATTCTTCATCATTACCATTAGAACTAGTGGTGAAGATGACTATTGCATCTACTTATGATGGTCATTCTTTCTAGGTACGCAAGGGTGCTCATTCATGGAGATGAAACTTTTAGTAGAGAAAACTATGTTATGGAACCAAAGGCTTGGCCACATTGGTGATAAAGGTCTTAAAACATTGAAAAAAATTTAAAAAAATTTAAGGGGATGAAGGATTGTAATCTTGAGTTTAATTTTCATGAACATTTAATTTATGAAAGGTAAAACTATGTTCAATTTTACTCTAATTCTCACAAATATTTTGAGGTGTTGGTCTTGATTCATTTTGATGTGATTGTTCATGTTAATTTTCCTTCAATTAAAAAGTTTTTTTATTTCATTTCATTTATTGATGATTATAGTATGACATGGGTCTATTTCCTTAGAATAAAATATGACGTCTCTAATAGATTCAAAGAGTTTAAAGCTTTTGTAGAGAATTATAAGGATAGAAAAAAATAAATATTTGAGGACTAACAATGGCAGCGAGTTCTGTTCAACAGATTTTGATAGGTTATATAAATAACATGGGATGGAAAGACATAATATAACTCTGTATACTCCTCAGAAGAATGGATTTGTACAAAGAATGAATAGGATGTTGATGGATAGGGCTAGGAGTATGCTTAGTGGAACAAAAAATTTGGGCTAAATTTGTTGCCATTTTTTATTGCATGATAAACAGGTCTCCTACTTCAATTCTTGTGGATAAGATACCCATGGAGGTATGGTTTGGTAAAAAATACTTCATTGAGACATATTTCAATATTTGGTTTTGAGACATATGCTCATGTGTCTAAGAAGAAGAGTTATAAGTTGGAGAACAAAGCAATAAAGAGTATCTTCATCAATTATGGCATTAGTGTGAAAGGGTACAAGCTTTGGGGTCATGGGCCCAAAAGGGTTTTGTATAGCATAAATGTGATTTTTAGGGAACTTGTTACTCCTACAATTTTTTTATAGCTAGAGAAAGAAGAAAAGAAAGAGGATGTGGTTCATCTTCCTCCTAC
This sequence comes from Sequoia sempervirens, assembly GCA_007258455.2. Lineage (NCBI taxonomy): Eukaryota > Viridiplantae > Streptophyta > Pinopsida > Cupressales > Cupressaceae > Sequoia > Sequoia sempervirens. Next base: position 134,632,630 of record VDFB02000013.1, on the reverse strand, counting down.
CCTTGAGAAAGAAGAACCAAAAACATTTGATAGACCTAGTGATGATAAGAGCTCAAGCAGCTCTAAAATTTCATAAGAAGATGAAGAACCTCAACCTCAACCTTTGAGGAGGTCTACATAGGTAAGGTGACAACCTGATAGGTTTGGATATTCATTGTATAATTCTAGTTGTATTTTCACTTTACTTTAGATAACACTAATGAGCCTAGGACCGTAAGGGATGCTATGGATATGAGTGATGTTGATTCCTAGATAAAGGATATGAACAAAGAGATGACTGCATTAAAAACAAATGACACTTGGGATTAGGTGTCCTTTCCTTATGGATGTAAACCCATTGGTTGCAAATGGGTGTTCAAGAAAAATATTGGTTCAAATGGTAGCATTGAGATATATAAGGAAAGGTTGGTTGCAAAGGGTTATTCCCAAGTTGACAGAATTGATTATGGTGAGAATTTTTCTCCTATTGTAAGGTTGGCATCCATTAGATTTTGTTATCACTTACTATTGCATATGATTTAGAGATTGAATAGATGGATGAGAAGATGGCTTTCCTTCATGGTGATTTGGAGGAAGAAATCTATATGTCATAGCTAGAGCATTACATTGTGAAAGGTATGAAAAATTTGGTTTGCAAACTAAACAATTTTTTTATGGTTTGAAATAGTCACTTAGGATGTGGTACTAGAAGTTCAATTCCTTTTGTGTTGATTTTGGGATTTCCAAGATCAAAATTAGATTGTTTTGTTTCTTTTAAAATTGTGCGGTCATCTTGAGATGCACCATCCTGGAAAAATAATTTCCAAACATTAGACTCATATAATGTTGGATTGGAAACATAGTGAGCACATAGGTCCTAGAATAAAACCTAGTAGTTCTAATACCATGTGTAACATGCCTATTTTTCTACCCAATAATTTTACTACGTTTTACCCACAAGTGAATAGATTCTGCATCTAAAATTAAAGAGCAAAAAAAAATTATTTTCCTTTGAATAATAAATGCATGTTTGAAACATAACCTTTCCAAACTTTTCTATTTTCATACTAAAGAATTCCTTTCATTAATACAAGTAATGATGCCACATAATCTCAATATGACATTTCACATTTATAATTCCCATAGACATGGAGACAAGTTTACATACATAGCTTCAACAATCTTACTAAATATAGAAAGTTCAAATGGTCCAAAATATCCTCCTCAAATATTGGTCACCAACGGTGTGAGGAGAAGCATCACTCAAGCACTTATTTTCCAACCACGAACTTACTACGATCCCTCACACATCTACCAAACTAGTAAGATGGCCCTACCCTTCGACAAAGATATTGGTTTGGTAACCTATTAATCCTAGCCTTTTATGAGCATGGTGTTGTCCTACATATCTAGAGCTACCATACATTGGATACAACCTACATGTATGACATTCCCATCTTAGTATGTAAACCAAAATCACAATTAATTGACAATGTAAACAGTGGCTACTTACACTACTTTAGCCAAAGAATTCATCACCCAATATTTTTGAGCGAGAGTCATCTATTTCACCCACCTTCCTAGCATGATTTGGTTTTTGACCATTCATACTCTATATCTAGGTTACCCCCTTTCCCATGGATTAAACTAACCTTAGGAATAACCCACTAATAACTCATAATCAAAATGACTTTACTACCAAAGTGATTCTAGCAACTTCTTACTTAATGTTGCATATGTCTAGTATAGTCAACCTACATATAGTGATGACAACTACATATACATGATCGCATTCTCATTATTGCATTGTATGTTGTTCATTAGGAAGGATAAATATTTTATTTTTGATTTGAAGTCTCATCTTTCAACACAATTTGAAATGAAGGATTCAAGTGTAGCCAAGTACATTCTTGGTATAAAAATTAGAAGAGCCAATACAAACATAAAACTTTGGTTAGGCCAGAACAAGTATGTGAATTCTATGTTGGAGAGATTTAGCATGTCAACATGTAGACTATTGTAATGGGGACAAAGTTATCACTTTCAGATTGTCCAAAATTTCCTAGTGACGTGGAGGATATGATGAGAGTATCTTATGCCATTGATGTTTGAAATTTGATGTATGTCATGGTTTATACAAGACCAAACATTACCCAAGAAGTAGGATTCCTTATCAATTCATGGCTAATCTTGTACGATTACATTGGGATGCAACAAAGAGAGTATTCAAGCATTTGTGGGGTACTTCCAAGTATTCCTTATGTTATCATGGACATCCTATAGGATCTTTGCATTCAATTTGTATTTATGGATTCAAATTGGGAAGGTGGCATTGACAATAGCAAATCCACTAGTGCTTATTTGTTTACTATCTTTGGTGGTGCTATAAGTTGTATGAGTAAGCAACAAGTTATAGTCACTTTTTCCACTATAGAAGCATAGTACATGGCATCTACACATGCTTGTAAAGAAGTCATTTGGATTTGAATGTTGTGTTTAGATGTTGGGATTGATGGAGGGATGATTACTATTTGTAGTGATAGTCAAAGTGTTATTTTCTTAGCAAAGAATCCAACCTTCCATGATAGAATGAAGCATATTGATGTCCAGTTCCATTTTCTCCATGACATGGTGGAATTAGGTAAGGTATAAATTGAAATAGTTGATACTTTGATGAATGTTGTAGATTCCTTGACAAAGCCAATGGGTATGAAAAATTTTAGATGGTGTTTGGAGTCTATGGGCCTTTCATACCCTATCAATTAATTACTTAGTTATATTGACTCTTAAAAGGTGTTCAAAAAGTGGGAGAATGTTGTGAATTAATATGTCTCAACCTCTATAATTTCCTAGCATTAATTTATTAATGTAATTGTGCCTATGTTGTAATTTCTTTCTCATATTTACTTTTCATCTAATATGACTTGACATGGTGAGTTTTCAACATGTTGGAAGGTTACATGGAACGTGAAAAGGATGCTATGGTCCCCACAAGGAAATGTAGGCATCCCAATTTGGGAAGAGATTTCTTTGACATGTGTCAATATTTTTTAGGGATTCCATGCCAATTTTATGATAGATTCCTCTTATGATCGTATGATAGATTCCTATAACGATCTTATGATGCATAAGAGCCAAATGATAGGTTGGGAAATGATGTAGAGTCAGAGGAAAGAAAAAAAACTCACACAATATTACTTGACAAGTCACAAACAACCTTGAACTTCCTTCTTTTGACACACTTATTCAACTACATTTCCCTTCACAAAACTCAACACAAACACTCAACTTTTCTTTAGAGTTCCAAACTTCTTAAGAGACCTCCTAGACACCTTAATCATCCTTAATTCAACCCAAAACAACAAACACATAGTCTGCCCCTTCATATTCTATTAATTCTTTATGACTATCCTAGAGTACATCTGGGGTATCCACAAGCCACCAAACACCAAACTTTGATCCCAAAACACATATGATTCCTTCAACATGTGGAACAACTTCAAAATACCTAATTCAATATGCACAAACTATTTCCAAACCCCAAGAACTCAGTTAGGGTGTGGTTCCTTCATTACTCTGCCCTCTTCTTAGTAGGTCTACCATAGGCCTGTCAGAGATCTTCTTCAAACACAAACCCTTTTCACCGACTGTAAAAAACTTTTAGGTTACCCCTTAAAGTTCCTCATAACATATCAAAATTAGAACATATTTTGTTTCGAAGGAAATTGCTCCATCTAGGACTTGATTGCTGCCAGCATAGGACTAATTAGGTCTCAAGTCCAAGAGGGCTTATTGAATATATAGGTTCCAATCATGTTTTCTCTTGAACAATGATTCAAACATGTTTATTTTGACCTACTCAAGCTTAAATAACCATTATATTCCCACTTCTTTGAGGATTTCAATAAACCCTAGACTGTGTTCCCTTAAATACTTTGTTTAGACTGTAAACTTAGGAAAAACTAGTCAAACTTTAATCCTCCATGCCTCAAATATTATAGCCTTAATTAAAAACCACTTGAATGTGAAATCATATACATATAAGAACATTGTCACAAAGAAAACCAGATGATTTCATCCACAAATAAATGAGAAACATAAATTTTTAAACTTGTTGTTACCCTAATGAGGGTTTCTAACTGTTATGAGAGAAATAGTGATTTCTAACTTAAATGATCACCAAAATTCATGAAACCAAGTCCATTTGGAAGGTGATTGGAGGCCACAACACTTAAAACCAATTTTGCACATTTTCACAATCCGTACAACCCGTACAGTGCTTGAAAACATAGATTGTCTGTAGAAAAATCTTGAAAACATAGTTTTTCATTAAACTACTCCTTTTATTCAATCACCCTTGAAGTTTCAAATGATACAAAATCATTTTTAAAGGAAATGAAACTAAATTTAAGCCTTATAACTACCTCCTAACGCCTAAAACCACCTATGACCCTTCAACAACCTTTACATAATTATGCAACTTTGTTAACAATTGTTGACAACTTTACATCTTGTTTACAAATTTGCACTTTTTGGGACTTAATAAACATCAAATGAACTCATCATGACCTAAAATATATGAAACATGACTCTAATAACATGATTTTCAAATAGCATTGAATCAAATTTCAAAGCATTGCTTCATAGAGGCCTAATTTTTCCAAGGTGCTCCTACACCAGGCAAGTGTTGGAAGGTATATTTGTATGGGGAATCTAGGTGCCCTAGTTTGACTATGACATGTTGTAAGAGAATATTTTATTATTAGTCAGTTATGATAGATTCTCTTATAGTTGTAAGAGCTGTCAGATATGATAAATTTTATGATGGTTGTAAGGTGTGTAAGATCATCTGTCATACCCAATTTAAAAATAATATGTCCAAGTTTGGAGGTTTGAATGAGGAATCATAGAATCTTGTTCAAGTGTCATTTGCATGCTTGGAGGTGGTGGAAAAATGTTCCAAGTGGATTTGGACGCTCATTTCTCATACTTACTCTAAAAGTTGCCTTCATACTTTAATTCTATATATATATTGTATGTCTTGGAGTGGGTTATGTAAGTTGTATTTTGCAGGTATTATTATGCTGTCAAAATTAGTCTAGAATTCAACATTTATATACTCCTGAAAGAACTTGCATTGCAAGTGTGTTGGAATCATCATTTATTAGATAATACATTATGCAGGTTTTGGAGTGTGGGGTTTTTCTCCCAAAAGGGTTTTCCCCACGTATAATCTTGTGTTGTGAGCTTCTTATACTTGCATGTGATGTTCTTTTAATAATCTCTCTATTGTGCATCTCACATTGTAATTGTAAAAGAATTAAAACTATACATCTCTCACCTTAGATTAGTGTTAGGAAGCATTTGCATGCACCTTTCTTCCTTTCAACTTTATCTACTAAGAACATAATCGTTGATTTTTTTGGAATTCATTATTTTTTCTTTCTTTTCACCATGATCATTTTTTCACATTTTCAATTAACTCGTAGCTTTGTTTTTATATTTCATGATGATAATTAGTGATCTTGTTCTTCCATGGGAACTTTTCCTCAATCTTCCTTTTATTAAAGGCTATGGTTCCCTTTCCTTGCATGATTATGTTGGCGTTACCATAGATTATATTGATTCTAATAAACTAATTAAAAGTGGTGAATGCCTCTCTTCCTCTAAGATCAAGGATCCTTCTAATATTATTTCTTTTCTAAATATCTTTTCTTGGACCTTGGAGGACATGAATATTATTGATGAGCTTGTGGTTCTACATAATATTATCCTAAATCTTGGGGTAAGAGCACCAAGATGGTGCACAAAAAGGGGATCAAAAGTGGCCACTTTTTTTTTCTGAAATCAACTAAACTTGAACTTGGAGGAGTAATTTGAGATTCATGCACTAAAAATTTGAAGATATCAAAAAGAACGAGAATTGTAGTAATCTAAATCTAGTTTCTAAACTACTAAATATTTTCAAAAATAGATAAGATTAAGAGGATCAAATGCTTTGTGCACACAAAAGTGTTCCTATTTTTTTAGCAAAACATAATATAGTGTCTGGCATGCGCCCGTCAATTTTTTTTAGTTGCATTTAGTATTTTCAAAACCCATTGGTAGAAATATAGTTAAGAGTGAGTACTAGAAATTGTATATTTTTTTTAATAATTTTTATTGAGTATTTTTTTATGATTTTTCAAAGTGGATGCATCCTGAAAAATCGCACCACTGAGTGTGCATGTCACATAACTTGCACCAAAATAATCAAAAATACAAAAAAAACATTCTTAAAGAATGAAATGTAGAAAAATATTATATTTTTTTCAAATTTGGACAAGTAGGTCAAAAGTTATTAAAAAAAGTCAATACATATGTCTTTGATAACTATGGAAACATTAGTGAAAGAAATTAAAAATAAAATGTTAATGTAGTTCAAATCTTAAAAAAATTATATGGTTACAAAGCTTAGAAGACATGTAAAATTATGGTGGTAATTTTACTAATATTTGATTTATAGTGTGTAAACCTAATGACGAGAAAGTTGAAAAATGAGAATGGAGGAAAAATTCATGTCAAAATGAGGCAAATGAATTATGCAAGCCTAAGGCTTGTCATCCAAGCCTAAGTACAAGCCAAAATGTGTATGTATTTTGTGCAAGCCAAAACACATACATGTTTCGTGCAAGCCAAAACACATACATATTTTTACAAGACAAAATGTGTATATGTTTTGTAAAAGAAAAAACATGTACATGTTTATTGCAAGCCAAAATGTGTGAGTGTTTTGTAAAAGAAAAAACCCACTCATGTTTTTGCTTGCACTAAAAGCATCATGGTAATTTTACTAATATTTGATTTATATTGTGTAAACCTGATGACGAGAAAGTTGAAAAATGAGAATGGAGGAGAAATTCATGTCAAAATGAGGAAAATGAACTATGCAAGCCTAAGGCTTGGCATCCAAGCCTAAGTACAAGACAAAATGTGTATGCATTTTGTGTAAGAAAAAACACACATGTTTTGTGCAAGCCAAAACATGTATATATTTTTACAAGACAAAATGTGTATGTATTTTGTAAAAGAAAAAACATGTACATGTTTATTGCAAGCCAAAACGTGTGTGTGTTTTGTAAAGGCCAAAACGCACTCATGTTTTTGCTTGCACTAAAAGCATCATGTTCTTGAATCCAACTATCTAGCTCTCTCTCCCTCCACCTCAATCTCTAACTCTCTCTACATCTCTCTCTATCAATATTCCTCTCTTTGTGCCCCCTCCCCACAAAATATCTCTATCCCTCTCTCCCTTCAAATATCTATATCTCTCCCTTCCTCCCCTTTATACTCTTTTTCTCAATCTCTCTCTATCTCCCTCTCTATTTCCCTCCCTTTTCTACTCATTTTCTCCCATGTATCTCTTTATCTCTTTGTAGTTAACTCCCCCTATCTCTAATTCTTCTTTCTCCCTATATATATCTCACTTCCTCTCTCCCTAACTCTCTCTACCTCTCTATCTCTCTCAATACATATCTATCTATGTTATAATTCACTCATGTTTATAAGAATAAAATGTTTCCCCCATGCTCAAAAATTCATCTTAATAGGAGAAAGTGTTAACTAGTAGGTTCATGTTCCTGTGAAGATAAAATCCTCTTTGCATCTCTCTCCATATTTCTTTCTCTCCCTCTCCTTGTCTCTCCCTTCCTCTCTCTCTCTCTCTCCCATATTTGTCTCTCTCTATTGTGCTCTCATTTCTATGAAGAATTTAGAGTTGAGGTTATAGGTTTTAGTGTTAAGGGTTTAGGGTGTAGGTTTTTATGATAGAGGGTTGAGGGTCTATCTACCTCTTTATATATCATCTCAACTCTCCTCCCCATCTCTATTTTTCTCTATATCACTTCTCTCCCCCCTAGATATACATCTCTCTAGATCTAACTGAGCTCTATCTCCACTATCTACCTCTCTATCTTAGCTTTCTATCTATCTCCCCTTCCTACCTCTCCCTTTGTCCCTCCCTATGCAAATCTCTCTTCTCTCTATCTCACATCTCTCTTTCTTATATACCTCTCCCTCCATCCATATGTAGATATCTCTTATCTCTCTCCCCCTAGAGCTACCTCTCTATCTAATTGAGCTCTCTCTCTCCACTATCTACCTCTTTATCTCAGCTTTCTATCTCTCCTCCATACCTCTCCTCTTGAATCCCTCCTTATCTACCTCTCCTTCCCTTCTTATGTAGACATCTCTTCTCTCTATCTCACATATCTCTATTTCTTATCTACCTCTCCCTCCCTCCCCATGTAGATATATCTTCTCTCTCCCCTAGATCTACCTCTCCCTATCTAACCAAGCTCTCTCTCCACTATATACCTCTCTATCTTAGCTTTCTATCTCCCATTCCTACCTCTCCCCTTGAATCCATCCTTATCTAACTCTCCCTCCCTCCCTATGTAGATCTCTCTTCTCTCTCCCCCCTATATCTACCTCTCTATCTAACCAAGCTCTCTTTCTCCACTATCCACCTCTCTATATCATCTTTCTATCTATCTCCCCTTCCTACCTCTCCCCTCATCCCTCCTTATCTACCCCTCCCTCCCTCCCTATGTAGATCTCTCTTCTCTCTATCTCAGACATCACTAAATTATTTATTATTTAGTGTGTAGAGCCTATGGTTTATGGGTTTAGGTTTGATGGTTTATGATGGATAGTTGAGATTTTACTATTTAGGGATTAAATTTAATTATGTAGGTTTCAACACATTAAATTATTAATGTTGGGTTTTAGGGTTTAACATATAGGGTATAAGGTTTATGTATTAGGTTTTAGGGTGTAGGGTGTATGGTTTACAATTGACAATATAGGGCCTAGGGTTGAGGGTATATGATATAGGGTTTAGGGTTGAATTTATAAGGTTGGGGGTTTATTATATAGGCCTTAAGGTACAAGGTTGAGGGATAGGGTTTAGGGTCAAAACCGTATATGGTATAGGGTTGATGGTTGAGGTTTTATCATGTAGGCTTTAAGGCCTAGGGTTGAAGGACAGGGTTTAGGGTTGAGGGTATAGGGTATCAGGTTTAGGGTTTAGGGTATAGGGTTTAGGGTTGAGGGTATAGGGTTTAGGGTTTAAGGTATAGGGTATAAGGTGGAGTATATGGTTTAGGGTTTAACCTATTGGATTTAGTACTAAGGGTTGAGGGATAAGGTTTAGGGAACTTGTAGTATAAGGTATAGGGTTTGGGGTTATGGGTATAGAGTTTAAGGTTGAGTCTCACATCTCCCCCTCTCTTCTCTTGATCTCACCTCTCTCTCTCTATCTCTCTCTATCTTACATATCTCTCTATCTATGCATCTCTTAGAATAAAAAATATAAACACTTAAGATGAAAATGCAATGATGAGAAGATGCTTAGAATAAAAAATCTAAAGACTTGAGACAAAAATGCAATGATGAGATGAGTTGGATGGACATGAAGACCAAGAGACTATCTTAATACATTGAATTGCAATGTATAGAGCACTTAAATTGATAATACATGTGATACTATGCACCAGGCCATGAGGAACCAGGGTGATTGTGTATGACATGCATATTACTGACACAACAAACACACATGTTGCTCTAACATCCTACAAAGTCACAAAGGGATTTGGAGGGGCCGATGTTGAAAAAAAAAATCACAAGAGGATGCCCTATGTAAAACAAGGTCACAATAAATCTTGGTGGGTACAACACTAGACAACCAAGAAAACATGATCACCAAAAGCTAATACATGCCCCTATTTCTACTAGTCAAAGCACACCATGATATGATGGATTGTGTCAACCTCAAGTAGGTAGAGTAGGAAGCTTGAAAACAAAAATTTGAAAGCACCCCAAAAATAATAAGAGTTCTCAAATATGCTTTTCCATAAGGATGATAGGTGGGTTTGATGAGGAATGATATATCATGTGAAGACCAAAGCTAGATTGGATAGATCCTAGGATTCTTATGACAAAGTATGGTCAGGATAATTGGAATTATAGGGAGCAAAAAAAATTGTTGACACCGGCTTGGTGACACACGAAAAAAAGGACAAGAACCTAATGACCAAAATATACAAGGTATAAGCACCTTAAGGGTTGAAGGTGCTTAGTTTAGGGTAGAGTGTATATGGTTTACAACCTAGGGTTGAGTGTAGGGTTTAGAGTTGAGGATATATGGTATAATGCATATGGTTGAGGGTATAACATTTAGGATTGAGTGTATGGGGGATCAAGGGTTCATCCTATAGGCTTTCGGACCTAGGGTTGAGGGATATGATTTAGGGTTGAGGGTATATGATATAGAGTTTAGGGTTGAGTGTATATGGTTGAGGTTTTATTATATAGGCCTTAATGCCTAATGTTGATGGATAGGGTTTAGGGTCAAGAGGGTATATGGTAAAAGGTTGATGGTTTAGCCTATAGGCTTCAGGGTCTAGGGTTGAGGGATAGGGTTTAGGGTTGAGGGCATAGGGTATAAGGGTTAGGGTTGAGGGTATAGGGTTTAGGGTTAAGTATATGGTTAATGGTTTAACCTATTGACTTTAGTTCCTAGGGTTGAGGTATAAGGTTTACAATATAAGGGTATATGGTTAAGGGTTTAACATATTGGTTTTAGTTCCCTAGATCTGCCTCTCTTTATCTAACCTCTCTCTTTGCACTATCTACCTCTCTCTCTATCTCAACTTTCTATCTATCTCCCCTTCCTACGCCTCCCCTCATCCCTCCTTCTCTACCTCTCCCTCCCTCCCTATGTAGATCTCTCCTCTCTCTATGAGGTTTAGGGTTGAGAGTATAAGATTGAGTGATAAGGTTTACGTTTAATGGTATATGAACCTTGAGGGTTGAAGATATAAGGTCTAGAGTAGAGTGTATAGGCTTTATGTGCTAGGGATAAGTGTAGGGCTTAGGGTTGAGGGATAAGGTTTAGGGTTGATGGTATAGGGTATATAGGGTTTAATGTTATGTGTATAGAGTTTATAGTTAAGTGTATAGAGGTGTTAGAGTTAAGTGCAAGGTTTTGGTAAGTTAAATCCATTGTAAGCCAAAAACTAAGAAAAACATGTATGTGTTTTGTTAAGTTAAAAGCATGTACGTGTTTTGTAAAGGTAGATCCACTGTTATAAGCCAAAACTAAGAAAAACATGTACACATTTTGTTAAGTAAAAAGTAATGCATCATTAAAACTCAACCAAATAAGACACGTACACATTTTTGTACTTGGTAAAAGCATGTATGTGTTTTATAAAGGTAAATTCATTGTTAAAACTTAAAACTAAACAAAACATGTACAAATTTTGTAAAGTTAAAAGAATATACATGTTTTGTGGAATTAAAAGCATGAAGTCATCACCAAACTGGAAATTGGCTAGGTGTGTGAGGAGAGAAATGTTGGGGTGGTAGGTACATGAGGTGTTGGATAATCCACAATTCTCGTTGCCCAACACCTTGTCAATCACCACTGTCAATCACCATCATTGCTCGACTCTAAGGTAAGAAAATGGTAGTGGCAATTCTTGGTACCCAACACCCCATCAGTCACCATTGTTTCTTGATATGGAAATCCTCGGTACTTGGAAGATTGATCATGGGATGGTTAATATTGTTTAATCATCACCATGGTGAATATGCACATTATAGTAGAGCAATGATGGTGAATAAGCACATTATAATGGAGCAATGATGGTGAAAATTGGCCAATTTATAGTTTGTCAATGACCTCATGTTCATTCAATCATGCAACTATTCTCGAGGCTGAGAGAGTTGCATGTTCGGGTACCTATGAAGGTACTAAAAATTAGTGCTAATAGATGTGTTAGCATTGATCAGGATAGGAGGGACAAGCATGGGCACTTTCCAAATCCCAAAAGAAATGAACAATCCTAGACATCTTTTCCTAGAACTTAGTGTTTTGTCTAGTGTCCATAGAAAATTCAACAATCTTTGTAATAGCATGGTTTGTTATTCCATATTGGTTAGCTTGTGGAGGTAGCTTCGACATAGCATAAATAAGGAGGGAAGGAGGTTTAAGGGGCATCAAAATGGTTGGTCATCACTTTGGTGTTATGTGCAGATGCCTTTAGGAGTCACGTAAATAACAAGTTGGAAGATTATTTAGCTTGCATGAAGAAGTTGTGATAGATGTTGTTATAAAGATCATTGGTCCCTCAACCTAGGAGGGTGGTCATGTGTACAATGGAGTGGTATATGAGTGTTTTCGTATGGAAATTATGTAGGTGATGGGCTCCCACTAGTAGGGCATTCATATTTGCAAACACCTAGTTGTTTCGATCAACAGAGACATCGTTATGTTTTCTTTGGAAGACATCCCTATTTCACTTGAGTATGATTTTGTGGGTGATTTTTTGGATGTTGGCAATGTTACGAGAGGCGAGATTGCTAAGA